>NMRB01005663.1:0-18908 GCA_002633025.1 Notospermus geniculatus
ACGTCAAGCTATCACACATGACACATCACCCACAAGCCATCACACATAACTTATCACCCATAACGGTTTTTACTAAAAAGTAGAATCATAAATTTTGCAGACCACAGGTTGGCCAACACTATGAAGATCTAGGCCTAGTGAAGTCATCGAAGTTATGTTGCAGATTCTGATAAACCCTTCACACCAAACGATATTATTGCTGCTAGACATTTAGGGTGTTGCCTTCTTCACTGCATCCGATATTATGTAATACTGGTACATGTACAATCTCATACGCTTAGTGTGTTGCAGCAGTATTTTTCTTATATGTGTGATGGGCTACAATCTCAGTTTATTCAGAGGCGCTTCAGGACTAGTTTGCCGTATTATGCTAGTAGCTTATTGGGCGGGCACACGTGCATTAAACTTTTCTTCCTTACTGCCTCCTCAATTATGTAATAAGTGAGCAAATTAAAAAGCGCATCCGATCTCCACGCGACAGATGTTTCCTTATGTGTGATGGACAATTATCTCCGTTGTTCTTAGGTATTTCGGCATCATACTTCAGTTATCAGTAGAATGTTGCAAGGGGAAACCTGCGCATTAACCGCTTTTATTTCACGGCCGTCATGATTATGTAACATGGAGACAAACCGATGCGCTAATTTGTTTCAACACTAAATATTTTCTTATGTGTGATGGACCAATATTTTCTTATGTGTGATGGACCATTCTTATGTGTGATGGACCAATATTTTCTTATGTGTGATGGACCAATATTTTCTTATGTGTGATGGACCATTCTTATGTGTGATGGACCAATATTTTCTTATGTGTGATGAACCAATATCTCCGTTGTTCTTAGTTATTTCGGCAGCATACTTCAGTTATCAGTAGAATGTTGCAAGAGGGAAACCTGCGCATTAACCCCCTTTTTTACGGCCGCTATGATTATGTAACACGGGACAAACAAGTTCGCCAATTTGTTTCTACACCAAATATTTTCTTATGTGTGATGAACCAATATCTCCGAGCGATGCACCCATGGTGCCTTGTTTCCTTACATTATTTCCATTTACAATATTTTCTTATGTGTGATGAACCAATATCTCCGTTGTTCTTAGTTATTTCGGCATCATACTATTCAGTTATCAGTATAATGTTGCAAGAGGGAAACCTGCGCATTAACCCCCTTTTTTTACTGCCGCTATGATTATGTAACACGGGACAAACAAATTCACCAATTTGTTTCTACACCAAATATTTTCTTATGTGTGATGAACCAATATCTCCGAGCGATGCACATTGTTTCCTTACATTATTTCCATTTTTTTCAGGCGGGGAAAAGCCGACTTGTTCAGGTCGCATTTCTTTGAATTTTACATCATCTTGTAGCAGATGAAATTCTTTTAGAGTATCAGTGTTTCTTTCGTATGTTTCGCTGGGCGCCAATACAAGCAACATGTTGGCGTTTAATCCTGTAAAAAAATGTACAGAGACTGCAGCGGTTTTCACGTCAACAGGCGTAAAATAGTGAGGTTTCGCAGCACACGGATAGTCGGTCCGACCACGTTTAGTGGAGGAGTCTATTCCGCTTTCGAACCCCATGGCTATTCCCTATTGTCATCAAAATGTCGGCACTGGACTAAAGCGGCGTTTATTAGCGCCCGTATTCTATCCGTGTCCGAGGAGATATTGTTTCATCACACATAAGAAAATCTGGTGTAGAAACAAGTTAGCGCATCGGTTTGTCTCCGTGTTAGCCTACATAATCATGACGGCCGTGAAATAAAAGGGGTTAATGCGCAGGTTTCCCCTTGCAACATTATACTGATAACTGAATAGTATGATGCCGAAATACCTAAGAACAACGGAGATATTGGTCCATCACACATAAGAAAATATTGGTCCATCACACATAAGAAAATATTTAGTGTAGAAACAAATGAGCGCATCGGTTTGTCTCCGTGTTACATAATCATGACGGCAGTGTAGACAAAGGGGTTAATGCGCAGGTTTCCCCTTGCAACATTCTACTGATAACTGAAGTATGATGCCGAAATACCTAAGAACAACGGAGATAATTGTCCATCACACATAAGGAAACATCTGTCGCGTGGAGATCGGATGCGGTTTTTAATTTGCTCACTTATTACATAATTGAGGAGGCAGTAAGGAAGAAAAGTTTAATGCACGTGTGCCCGCCCAATAAGCTACTTCTAGCATAATACGGCAAACTAGTCCTGAAGCGCCTCTGAATAACTGAGATTGTAGCCCATCACACATAAGTACATATACCAGTATTACATAATATCGGATGCAGTGAAGAAGGCAACACCCTAAATGTACTAAGCAGCAATAATATCGTTTGGCGTGAAGGGTTAATCAGAATCTGCAACATAACTTCGATGACTTCACTAGGCCTAGATCTTCATAGTGTTGGCCAACCTGTAGTCTGCAAAATTTATGATTCTACTTTTTAGTAAAAACCGTTATGGGTGATAAGTTATGTGTGATGGCTTGTGGGTGATGTGATATGTGTGATAGCTTGACACCGGTGCTTCAGATAGTGGTAACTTTACAGGGAGAAGGATCCCCTCTTTCATACCCATGTTAGGTTGTTCACATGACATGATCAATTCACACCTGAGATGCGTTCAACCCGTTCAATATGCGTCAGTCCAAACCGTAAATTTGGTAGGAGTAAGCTTGGTTGAATCACATGTACTTGACAAGTATAATTCCTCCAAGGATAACTGAGGTCGTCAGTGACTCAGTTCTTTCATGTGACATGTAATTGCAGCAGTTCGGCGGAACAAACTATCAGCTTGGATTGCAGCCCTCTATGTAGTTTGATTACGTCCCGAACTGTATAGGCCTACAGAATTAATGAACTCTAATCCACATTTCTTATCCTGGCAAATTGTCTCCTCTAAAAGTGTTTCTTTGCAACTACATGTAGATCCTATATTTCTTTGCCTGCTAAGTAAGTCGGGAGCTCAGATTTTTTTCCTGTTGGCAATATAGTTCCAGCTCAGCAAGTTTTCTCTACTCTTGTTACCTAATCAAGGAAAAGTTAATTTGCTAGTTCTGGAACTTTTTCTGAAAGGTGCATAAGGGGCCTACCGGTAACTCCGACGAAGTCCCGGCTTTTACCAATATTTATTTCATAACGTCTTAGAATGGATGCTTTACCAAGCCAGTGCCCAAATACTATTTCATTACATTACCGGTAATTATTTCAAGAACTTCCAATACTTTTGTGAGAAAAGGAAAAACGGAAAAGAAAACAATTTGGCCTCCAGGTGAATTGACCCCCCGACCTCGTGGTTAAAGTTGTCTCATCCTTTGCACTAAGCCAACCGAACACAAAACCATGGAATTAATGACCTGGTTCAGGACAAGGAGGGCAGCAGCTCGACGTTTCACCCAAATTTAGCAAGCCAGGCTCGATGAATAGCCACCTTCTTAAATTTGAGTGATTATTTTGCCAATTTTATACCGTCTGCAAGTCAAAGAGCTAGAAATCANTGTGCCGTTACAGTTGCGTTGAAGCGAATGGCTCGCGGGGTTGTTTCGATTTTTGGTGGTACCGGTAGGGGAGACCGGGGCTGGTTGTAACACTTTTTCTTTTGAGGTCCATTACTTCCTAATTACAGGAGGTATTTATAACCTGCTTGGTCTTTTGAATATTTGATATCAATGGTCACTTGTGCACTAAACAAAGTTTAGCCATCTCTATCCATGTCTCTGAAAAATGGGTCCAAAGTCGAGTGTTACAACCAACCCGGGAACCAACCCCGTCAAAAAATGTCGGGGTTGGTTGTAACACATCTCATAAAGTGAGCATGGCAAATTTCCATTTACTTCTTCATGTGTTTTTCAAAACGACATGGGTATTTGTCTCCTAAATAAACTTCTAAACAGAGCAAGTCCGTTCTTACAAAAAAATAATCGATTGAACAGTCTATAGGATGAGGGGTGAGGATTGATGAAAACCTTAATTTTGCCTATCTCCAAGTGGTGAGGTAAGCAACTTGGCTTTATGCAACAGGATTTTGTTCCTGAGCGCTGAAACGCTGGCGCACCGGAACACAAACGCCCCGACGCCGCGTCTTGGAACAGGATTTTCTTGTTCAGTAGCACCAGCTCCCGACGCTATAAATAAAAAAAAT
Organism: Notospermus geniculatus; assembly: GCA_002633025.1. Taxonomy (NCBI): domain Eukaryota; kingdom Metazoa; phylum Nemertea; class Pilidiophora; order Heteronemertea; family Lineidae; genus Notospermus; species Notospermus geniculatus. The sequence continues at coordinate 4,155 of NMRB01005663.1, forward strand.
CCAAAAAAATTCCAAAAAAATCAAAAAAAAATTCCAAATCAATTCAAATTCTAAATCAATTCCAAAAAATTCCGAATCAATTCCGAATCAATTCCAAAAAATACAAAAAAATTCCTAAAAAATTCCAAAAAATCCAAAAAAATTCCAAAAAATTCTGAAAAATTCCAAAAAAATTCCAAATCAACTCCAAATCAATACCAAAAAAATTCCAAATCAATTCCAAAACAAATTCCAAATCAATTCCAAAACATTCCAAAAAAAATCCAAAAAATTCACTACAATCCTTGTTGAGTCAAGATAGGTACATGTACCTCATTAGACCTTTTGTCCTTCGGTGGGAAGGGGTTAAGACTACATGACTGACCTATGTAATCCTTGTTGAATCAATGATAATATACAGGAAGTCAACTTCCAGATTTTGCAAATTTTCGACCCCAACCGGGGTCTTCTTCAGGTTCAGGTTCGGGGTCTTCTTGTTGAATCAAGGTAGATATCTTATTAGACCCATTTGCCTTGGGTGGGAAGGGGTTAACACCACTTGACTGACTTACAATTTTTGTTGAATCAAAACAGATATCTTATTATGATCTCAAGATCGGAAACCATATAGTTTTTGGTCATGGTGTCTGTCTGTGTGTGTGTCTGTGTATGGGTGTGTCTGTCTGTCTGTTCAGTCTGTCACACCTGTAACTTTGTTCCTGCAAGAGCTACAGACCTGGAAATGTGACCTACCCGCAGGTTTCATGACCTGAGCTACAAGATGGAATTAAAATTTCCAGTCTTCGATACCTGGTTCATGGTGAAAATGATATTTCAAAAGTTGAGATTTTGTCTGTCACACTTTTGTTTCTTGAATAACTTGTCTCCGACGCCAGGTAGAGCACTAGTAACAAGTTCCCTCCCTATGTTTATGACCCTTGGCAAGAAACTGGCGTCAACGAATTTATCCTCCAGTGTCAGCATCATAATGATATTGATATATCAAATTTGATATTTTGACATATCGGGAGATCTGCTACAGTAAGCGACTTGAAACTGGTATCACAACATCATAGCTCATCCACGGATGTTATTGCAATTGAAATTTTCAGTTTGCACCTGCTCGGTCGCATGATATTCGCTGATGTGGTGAGATTTGATATTCAAATTTGATAACATGACATAAGTCAGAATCTGGTGATGGTAGAAGCCTAAAACCTTCAGCTACACCTAGGTTATCAAGGATGAGCTTTCAGATTACGCAATGACCTTGAAGGTCAGAGGTCAAGTTCAAGGTCAAACAGTTCTAAAGTGTAAATCTCCTCTGAATTTCAGGAGAAAACGATTAAGAAACCTGAATTAACCATCCCCGACAGGTTTTATCAGGAATCCTGTTCCAGTTACGCAATACTTCTCAAGGTCAGAGGTCAAGGTCACAGTCAACTGTCACAAATAACATGAGTCAGAACCTGGTGATGGTGGAAGCCTAAAACCTTCACCTACACCAAGGTTATCAAGGATGAGCTTCCAGATTACGCAATGACCTTGAAGGCCAGAGGTCAAGGTCAAGGTCAAACAGTTCTAAAGTTGTTATAAACTTGTTATACCGGTACCCCTTGGCCTTCAGTGGCAAGGGGTTAACACCACATGACTGACCTAATCCTTGTTGAATCAAGATAGATATCCTATTAGTCCTTTGGCCTTGGGTAGGAAGGGGTTAATACCACATGACAGACCTACAATCTGTGTTGAATCAAGATAGATATCTTATTAGACACTTGGCCTTGGGTAGGAGAGGGTCATCACCACATGAATGGCCTACAATCCTTTTTGAATCAAGATAGGTACCTCATTAGACCCTTTGTCCTTCGGTAGGAAGGGGTCAACAACACATGACCGACCTACGTAATCCTTGTTGAATCAAGATAGATATCTTATTAGAGCCTTTGGTCTTTGGTGGGAAAGGGGTTAACACCACATGATTGGCCTACAATCCTTGTTGCATCAAGATAGATATCCTATTAGACCCTTTGTCCTTTGGTAGGAAGGGGTTAACACCGCATGATTGGCCTACAGTCCTTGTTGAATCAAGATAGGTACCTCATTAGACCCTTTCTCCTTCGGTGGGAAGGGGTTAAGACCACATGATTGACCCACAATCCTTGTTGAATCAAGAAGATATCTTTAGACCCTTGACCTTGGGTAGGAAGGGGATAACATATGACTGACCTACAATCCTGTGAACTGAACGTCTTTGTTTTGTTAACGTCTGCTTTTTGCGAGATTTGCAAGATCGAAGATGACTTAGATTATATTGTCTACTTTTGGCGGATATAGCCCACCATATGGTTGTTCATCATGACCGCATCAGCACGGGGCATCGAAGAAATCCAGGTGGTGCAGACACTGACGCCAAAAAATCTTTGCTTGCAAAAATGTTTGTTTTTTGAATGTTTTAAAGGACGTAATAGATTAGAAATTGCCTTGTGACCAAATCTGTTAGAAGGCATTATTTTGAATGTGTTAATGGAATAATTGGAGATCAAAAAAGTTTTTACGAATCGAAGGTTTGTATACAGAGCTGGCGGACCATGCACCAGAACAACTTATAACTGGAATGATAAACCTCACTAGTCACATACACCACAGAGCCAGACCGAGCACAGACAAGGGTCTGTCCCTACCTAGCAAACATATGTCCTGCCTACAGAACCATCAACGGACAGGANAAAAAGTTTTTACGAATCGAAGGTTTGTATACAGAGCTGGCGGACCATGCACCAGAACAACTTATAACTCCCCGCGCTGAGGCGCGGGGGAAAAATCGATGCAACATCCAGCGTGATCGAGTTGCAACAAGTTGCATGCCCGTTTACACATGCAACTTTTATGAAACCTTTTGGTTTCATCAGGTTTATGCAACAAGTTGCATGAAGTTGCATATGAAAAGTTGCATGTGTAAACGGGCCTTTACACCTACCATGAGATTTTAAACCAAGTTCTAAATATACTTGTTCTACGTAGGCCCTACTAATGACACAGATGAGACAGTGAAGGGGAGAAACCAGCCTTTTACTCAACCCCTAGACCTTTTATCTGGGATTCAGACAGCAGTGAAAAGTTCACTAAAATTCTGTCTACTCCACATATATATGATGAATACTATTCATCATATGATGAATACTATTTATCATATGTGGAGTAGACAGAATTTTATGATAGCCCTTAACCTATTCAGAATAGGTTAAGGGCTATCATAGGAAATAGCATTGATACCAATGCAGAGTTGATGGCGGAGGAGTTATCTCTCATAATGAGGGACGCCGCACTCTCCTCTCGGAAAAGAGCTAAAAGAAAAGTGAAAAGGGGTAGGCCTACCCCTGTTAAGAAGCCCTGGTTTAATAAATCTGTACATAACCTTAAAGGGAAGCTCTCTCTTATGCTAAATTAGTTCAACGATATCCTAATGATCCATTCATAAGAGGGAATTTCTTTCAGATAAAAACGAGATATAAAAAGCAACTTAAGCAGAGCAAAAGGGGCCATTTTAATGCAGTTCTCAGTGAGATAGATTCCTACACAGAAAATATCCCCAAAGAATATTGGACATAGTGGAACAACTGAAGAAACAGTCTAAACAAACTGATAATGACGAACCACTGGTCAGTCAGTCTGAATGAGACGCACATTTTCAGAAAATATTAAACCCTGAGGATACTAAACAACATCCTTCGCCTCAGGATGAAAATAAGGTTAAGAACTATCTGGAAAAGTGTAAAGATCAACGAAATATAGATGAAATTTTGTATAGGGACATCTCTTATCAGGAAATTCTAGACGAAGTAAAAAAACTTAAAGGGACTACGAAAATTTTTTCAAGCTTCGGTTATTACAAAATGCTAGTCTTTCATGATAAATTCCCACCGTCAATTCCCTTTTTCAATTAAGTGTTAATTACTGGCACCCAGACAAATCAGTTATCACCACACCATGGAGCATTCACCACGTCACTGGGAACCTAATCAACATAATAAAGTACAAGCTCGCTCCATACAAATTATACAGCGAGAGGTTCCCAGTGACTTGGTGAATACTCCATGGTGTGGTGATGACTGATTTGTCTGCGTGCCAGTAATTAACAGATAATTAAAAAGTGAATTGACGGTGGGAATTTATCATGAAAGACTAGCATTTTGTAATAACCGAAGCTTGAAAAAAATTTCCTAGTCCCTTTAAAACAGGGAAGGATGCAGGCCCAGATTGTATCACTAACGAAATGATAAAATGTGCTATAGGAACAATACTACCAGCCTTAAATAAAATATTCAATGCTATTCTTAATTGTGGGATGTTCCCAAAGGCTTGAATATTGATTCCTTAACACCAGTACAAAAAAGACCCTAATAATTTTAGGGGGATAAGTGTATCAAGTTGTATTGGCAAATTATTCTGCAGATTACTGAATAATAGAATAACTAAACACTGTGAGGTTAATGGAATATTTAAGGATGAACAAACAGGATTCAGGAAAGGATATAGGACAAGTGATAATATCTTTATTCTAAAAACATTACTATCTAAATACCTATATAGTGGGAAGAAAAGATTATACGCAATGCTTTGTTGACTTTTCCAAAGCGTTTGACACCGTGTGGCATGAGGGTCTATTGTACAAACTCCATCAGGCTGGAGTCCAAGGAAAAGTATTTAATATCATCTATCATATATATCACACCAATCTTACTCAAGTAAAGCTTACAAATAGCCTGGGTAGGTTAATTAGACCAACAAGAGGGGTTCGTCAGGGATGTTCATTGAGTCCTACTCTGTTCAATTTGTACCTTGCAGACTTACCACCTTTTTTGAAGAGCCCGCTACCCGCTACCTGCTACTCGATGCTCCTGTCCTTTTGGACCGAGCAGTAAGTTATCTCAACTCTGCTGATGATTTGTTGCTTTTATCGACCAGCCCTCACGTTTTACAAAATGTGCTCAATAGATTATATGAGTATTCTTTGACCTGGAACTTGAGTGTCAATAGTATAACAAAAACTAAAGTTATAATCTTTAACCCAAGTGGTAAACTTTTCAAGAATTATGTCTTTATATATAATACTGAGCCCATTGAGGTGGTTTCAAGTTACACCTATCAGGGCGTCAGTATGTTCTGTAGCGGCAATTGGAAACAGTCTATCCAAGATATTTTATGGAAAGGCAAGAAGGCCCTTTTAAAATGAAAACTTTATATCCTATACCTTCAAACAACAAACTCCAAACCTCATTAAAACTTTTGACACTCTTATCCTCCCAGTTATTACATATTGTAGTGAATTATGGGGGCATAGCATCATCAGTAATAGTGCTAACAATTGTTTCGAGGTATTTCATTCACAGTACTGTAAGCAGATCCTGGGATTAAATAGGCGTGCCTCTAACTTAGCCATGTTAGCTGCTAAATCTGAACTAGGAAGATACCCAATACTTATACACATAATTCCAAGACATATCAAAAAGTTTCGGCCGGTTTGTTTCATCCAGCGATTGTCAGCTGTTTCGCGACGTCACCACGTCGTCACAGTGTTCACGACGTGACGCTATCCTGCGTGCCTCGAAGACGTCATTTGCAACCTGGTTTCCAGCGCAGCGCGGCGTAACGGCGCCCTGCGTTCCGTACATCGTGCGGCCCACTTGGCATGGAGGCGAGATTAGTGAATTTTTTTTGCCCCACTTTTTCTAAAAATGACAGTTCATTACATTGTCCAATCATCATCGGCCTTTCAGGGCATGAATTTATATAACTGTACTTTCTAAAACCGATTCTGGTTGGAGGAAAGGGATTTGCTGTGCCTTGAAAACGGTGATTTTGTTTGGGGAAAACCCCGTTTTGTGACCCATTTCCACGGTTTTGGTACATTTTGCGGAATAAAATGACGGGCTTATTTAATGAAATAATATTTCAAGAATAGTATGGAAAGAAACTTTGATTACTTAAAATTTGAAATCTGATTCTGGGCACGAACATTGTTGGCCACATTTTATAAACGACGCTGGTTTTTGAGTGACTCCACCAACGTTCTCATGGAAAATGCATTACGTCACGGGCAAACGACAGATGGCGTCTGTGGTCGCGACCGCCGTAATGCGACAAACTTTCTGATATGCTATTAAAATATTATGCCCATCTCGAACGTAGAAACAACTAGTTGCTTAATAAAAGTATTACCTGGCAAAACAGCAATTAACTACATCAGACCCTAGACAGGTAAACAATCTATGGGTTAAAGAAGTCAAAAACATTTTAGATAATAATGGGTTTTCATATTTATTTCAAGATCCATTACGGTACTTCTAGATCAATCTATTCCTAGTATTAAGCAAAGAATAAAAGACATATTTCAACAAGATTGGATCTCATCAATGGAAGATGACACTGTTGCTGGTAAAAATAGAACCCAGGGTAATAAACTACGCACGTATAGAACGTTCAAAAGGCAATATCAATTCGAACCATATCTATATACAGTAACTAATGTTCAAAAAAGAGTGTCTCTTACAAAGTTCAGAGTTAGTAATCACAAAATGAGGTTAGAAATTGGAAGGTATGGGAAATTGGAGGCCAAAGCTAGATTACATGTATGTCAATTCTGTGACTCAGGTGATAAAGATGATGAATACCATTTTCTTCTGAGGTGTACGTTTCATTCGGGTGACAGAGTGACCTTATTTAACAACCTAAATGTTGGCAGCCGAGAATCGGTGAGGTTGGGTGTAGGGGACATTCTTGCCAGACAATGTATGAGTGAGGTCCAGGCGATTGCCAGTAATATCCATACAGGTTTCGCAAAGAGATGCGCGTGATGTGGCATGTGCTGGACCTCACCTGATTTTGGTAGTGGCTTCCACCTGGTCATCTGCAGTTATATCCCTCCATCTCGCTATTCAAATTTATTGTAGTTTATTTGTCTTAATTCACCTTTGTTCTAATTTGTTATCACTTCCTCATACATTTGTTTAATATAAATTATTCTTACTATAGTCTTGGGGGTATTGTACTGTTAGTATAATTATACTGTTAGTTTAATTCCTCCAAGCTATATTATACACCCTTCCCTTCGGCCTATTCAAGCCTTACATTCACTAATTACATTTCTGTTAGGTTGAGCATCCACCTTTTGGGGCTTGTACTCTTTTCTTTCCTTAATTGCTGTCACGTCCTGTTTGGATGGGATACTTCTAATCTACATTTGGGTTTCAGCTCAGTCTGTTCTAGAGTTTCGGATTGTAAAGTTCCAGCCTGAAGAAGACACCGGTTGGGGTCGAAAATTCGCAAACACTCTGGAAATTGCCTTTTTATTTATCATATATTGTGTGTCAATTTTTGTGCTTTTCTTCTCTTTGTTTTAATTAATGGTATCTAATTTATTTTAATTGTTTAACACACCAACGCACTTCTTCTTTAGCTCTCGTGGATGGGGTACATTCCTGAGACAGATCCCCATCCACCTCGTACCACTCTGTTCTTATTTGAATTGAATTGAATTGGGATTATAATTGTAGGCGATATCATTTCATGCGGAGGGAAAGGATTAATACGCAATTAAATGAGATGATGAATGTTTATGGCTTAGTTCAAGTTATTGAACAACCAACGCGTATTACTCCTTTCTCTTCAACACATCTGGATGTCTTTCTGGTCTCAAATATTAACATAGTAAGTTCAACAGCGGTACATGATAACTTTTGTAGTGACCACTGCACCATACCTGTTTTTTTTTTATTTTCATATTTCACACCCATCCACTAATTACAATAGAACAGTACGATTTTATAACAGTGCTGACTATGATTTGATACCTGAAAAGTTTTGATCTATTGATATGGATTTGTTAAATGTTGAAAATATTGATATTGATGGTGTTGTGTCGCAGTGGTCTCGTCAGTTTATGGATATTATGACAGAGTATGTTCCCACATTATCACGCATTGAGCTCGTGATAAGGATTGGATCACCCCGGAGATTTTGAAACTTATTGCAAAAAGGAAAAAAACTACATAATGTTGCTCTTCCTAAGAATGACGTCTATATTTGGGCACAATTTCGACGTTTGCGTAACTTGATAATTCATAAGGTTAGAAAGGCCAAACATGATTTCGAGAGTAGTCATTGATGATATTAATGCTAGACCTAAATCGGAAAAAAAACATGGTGGAAAGTAGTTAAAAGATGTAGTGGCCTTGGCACCAACAGGAATTCATCTATACCAGTTCTGAAAGATAGCAACGGTGTACAGATATATGACAATGTCGAACAGGCCCGTCTGTTAAATGATTACTTCGTTTTCCAATCGGTTGATGACACAAACTCTGTACTTCCCGATGTTTCGCAACTTGATTTGCGACACCTTGCTATTCATGATCTTATTATTTCCGAACAAGAGGTTCATGATCACTTACAAAATTTAGACACAGCCAAGGCGTTTGCACCTGATAGCATCAATCGGATCTTCCGAAGGCAACTGCTCGGCAATTTCCGTAGACACTCGCATTTCCCCTCGGACACAATTCCAAGGCAGCCATCTTGAATGCGCAGTGATTGCCTTGAGTTTCTGTGGATTTGGATGCGGTCGCCTCATGACACCCTGCGCATGAACGAAATAGGTCACACAAAAACGTTGCGTTATTGATCAATAATTGGCAGATTGGGTGAGATATCGGTAAGTTTATATATAATATGCCTTAACTTATCCAGGAAATAAGCTTGGATATCTTAGCAGGCCAAAATTCGGCGCAAATAGTCCCACAGTCGGTCACGTGGGTTTGTTGATAACAACATGGCTGCCTTGGACTTGTGTCCGATGTGAAATGCGCCGCCTAGTGGATAGATAAGCAGTTCGCCTCAGGTCGTTCCGAATGCTGATAGCATAAGCCCCTTTGTACTCAAAAGGTGTAGTGCAACCCTTACACTTGTTCTTGCTAGGTTATTTAATCAGCCTCTTAGAGAGCAGACATTTCCTTCCATTTGGCAACAAGCCAATGTGATTCCTATATTTAAAGGTAAGGGTGAACCTGAAATTGTGTCCAAGTATAGACCCGTGTCGTTGACCTCTGCAATTTCTAAAATTTTCGAGAAAATCATATTTAAAAATCGTTATAATCATGTTCAAGTTTAGGTGCGGTTTTTTACCTGGTCATTTTACCATTACCCAACTTGTTGAGATGTGTCATACCGTTTACCAAGGGTTGTATGATAATGAAGCGTCAATAATCTTCTTGGATGGTAGTAAGGCATTCGACCGGGTTTGGTATTCGGTCCTTTTGCACAAACTTTATCTTAATGGGGTTCGTGCAGACTTATTGAAATGGTTTGAATCGTACTTGAAGGCTAGGAATCAAAGGGTTATCTTGAATGGTCAACAGTGAGAGTATTTAGAGGCTAAAGCAGGAGTCCCACAGGGGTCTGTACTTGGACCCCTCTCGTTTCTTATATTTATTAACGACATACATGCTAACTTGAGTTCTAATGCGTATCTAAGCTGATGACACGTGTTTGTTTATGGTCAGTGATGACCTTACTATTTCGGGTCAGGACCTGCAAGTCGACGTCAATTCAGTGACTGAATGGGCTGACAACTGGCTCATTACATTTATTTTATTTATTTATTTAAAGGAACGGTTCCTGCGTGTCGATGACACATTCTGGCCACCTTGTTACAGAGAATGTGGGGTGCTAGGTGCAGTTCTGCTCTTGTCTGTAAATATATTTTGTAATATTTACGATATTATAAGATTCAAGAGGAGACAGCGCCATACCAAACCGCGACCACCACACTCAAATAGCCGTGATGTTGTCAGCCAGAGTGTGGCGCTGTCTCCTGTACACAAGAAAAATCAGCTGTATTGATATAAATAAAACGGAGGGAAGGAGTAGGAGAAACTCAGTGATCTAGAGTAACGTTCTAGAGTATCATTCAGCGCCACACCAAACCACCAGCACCACACTCAAGTCGCCGTGATGCTGACAGCCAGAGTGCGGCGCCGTCTCCTGTACACTACAGAGATCAGCAATATTTGATGTAAATAAATTGGAGGGAAAGAGTGAAATAAGCTCAACGAGCTGGAATAAGGTTCTACACCTGTCTATATTATAATATTAATGATGAGATTCAAAAAGGAGACAGTGCCACATCAAACCGCACACCACCACACTCAAAAAGCGGTGATGTCGTCAGTCAGAGTGCGGCACTGTCTCCTGTACACAACAGAGATCAGCTATACTGATATAAATAGAGTGTAAGGAAGGAATAAGAAAAGCTCAACGAGCTAGTATAAGGATTGCTCATGTCTGAAAGTAGATATTATGATATTTATAATGAGATTCAAAAAGGAGACAGCGCCACATCAAACCGCCAACATCACACTCAAAAAGCCATGATGTTGGCAGCCATAGCGTGGCGCTGTCTTCTCAACTATGCTGATAGATCAGCTATGTTGATATGAATGAAGTGGAGGGAAGAAATAAGAGAGAGCAAGAGTAAAGTTGTGCCCATATCTGCAAATCGGTATTATGATATCAGTAATACCATTCAAAAAGGAGACAGCGCCACACGTCAGACCGCCCCCACCACACACAGCTATGATGTTGTCAGCCAGAGTGTGACGCCGTCTCCTGTATGCAACAGGAATCAGCTACGTTGAAATAAATAAGTGGGGAGAAGGAATAAGAGGCTCAACGAGCTAAAGTAAATCGATTTGTGTCCTTAATAAATTGTTGAGTACTTCTGAAAAGGGCGACATTATGTTGAACAAACTCAAGTCGAAACCCAAAGATGATATGATTAAGGGAGCACGGTATTGGCACTTTTTCTCGACAGCCGGCGCCACCGCGCCATTCTCCAACTTGAGTGTCTAACTACGTGTCGGCGAATGACCCGATTTACTGTGTACATTTTGTAATGCATTTTTGTAGTTTGTGTTACTGCCGCCAGGTGGCTCTCTCCACGTCGGCAGTCAAATAACGCATTTGAGATCCAATACCGTGCTCCTTTAAGAAGAATATTGGTGTCCAGTATATAAACATTGATACCACACTCACCAAATATCGGAGCAATACCATCAAACTCTTTTGGGCAATAACGTAATTTGGACAAAAAAAAAGTAATGACTGTACGAGTCGACGTCCTGCATGCAAGGACACAAAGATGCGTCGACCAGCGATCTAGAAAAGAGATCGCGTTGGACGAGACCTATGCATCAAGCTTCTTTTTAACAACATTTGGATTTATATTTGGTATGTCTAAAACTAATTCACGTTCCTTCAATACAGGAAGAACTGCATTGGTTTCATCCAAAGTACACTGGCCAGCGAAAAAGTTATTAATAATATCAGTTCGGGAAACTGCGGAATTCCACAACCCTACCTTCTAGATGCAGAATTCCGCATCGATGTGATGCGGAATTACACAACAGCTGCAGAAACCGCAGCGTTTTGGCGATAACGAATTCCACAACACGCATCATCGGGGCCATGTTGTTTTGACCGGGGCGTTCTAACTTTAGCCGATAAGGTGGAGACACTTCATTAGAATCCGTCTGCTCGCGGGGAAAAAATCTGATCGCGCATTTGATTTTTTTCGTCCAGTTATGTCTGATCTGACTCCTGAAGGTAGGTGCTTCTGCATCACATTAAGAGCTTTCCTTTCATAAGCGCTGTGTGAGCGCATTAATCACTACAAACAACCTTGAAAACTATGAAAAATGCATGTAGGCCTATGGCTCATGTCAGCTCTGAAGAAGCAGACGACGAATTTGTTGGGGGCCATCTCAGAAGGTGATAGGCCCTATCAGAATAACTTCATGGCTGAAAAATGTTTACAGAATTTTAATTTTACAGTTTAAAGATTTTATAAAAGAAAATAATTTCAATTAACAAGCACATGTAGATATTATAGACGTGAATGTTTATTTCAGAAAATGAATATTACACCACGCTCACAAAGACTGTTGAAGACATCAAAACGAAAGCAGAGATGGGGGTCAAAAAGCCACCTCCAGCTTACATAGAAAATTCAAGTGTGATGAGATCTTAAATTAGCAGGAGAGGGCAGACTCTCAAGTTGACAGTAAGTATATACAAATTTCAACCATTCTAATTATGCTGTCCTTAAATGGTCATATCTACATGTATGAATTAAGGAAACTTTGTTTGCACTGGTAAAAGGTATTTCCAATTTCCAAGTATAGCCTATACAAATTCCAATCATTCAAAATATGCTGTCCTTAATATACACGGGCGTATGGAAACACATTTTTTGGCAATGTACAGTCACTGGCCATAAGTATTGCAACATGGGTTTTTTCTTAATTTCTCGGTAGTCAGTCACCAGCTTTTGATCTTAACGTGTGGATGTGGTACTTTGAAGGGTAATAAGTCTGTTGGTTCGAAAAATTTTCAGGAAAAATAAATATATCACGGAAATATCAGAATATCAAAATATCACTGGTTTGAGATCTCGAACATTTTGAAGTGCAGGACTGCCAGATTTTTACAAAATGTAGACATTGGAAATCCATTCACAACAAGCTAAAAGGTCTCATCGTTTTTGTGTTATCTGACGTAGAAAAATGCCCAATTTTGTCAAAAATCGAGGTTTTTGGAAGAAAAGTTCAATTTTCTTGATAACTCTGGCTTTTCATTGGATGAAACTGGCATGGTGGGATACATGGGATGTCAGCTTTACATCAGCAGCGTAACATCTCATGAAAAATCTCACTTTTTAGCTCACCTCTGTGAGGTGAGCTTCTCCCATGGTGTGTCGTCCGTCGTCCGTCGTCGTCCGTCGTCGTGTTGATAAATCGGTCACGTGCACCAGTTTTTCCCTCCAGCAAGACCTTGTGGTTCAATTTTTTCATGTAAACATATGTGCAGAGGCAAGTCGTTTTATTTCGCTATATTNGCTGACTTAAAAAGCCATCCCTGTGAATCTTCCTGGTGCAAATATTGTCCCTTGCCAGATCAGGAACATGACTGCTGCTTATTCAGTGCATTTCAAGGCCCATTAACAGATTTATTTCCTGTGCACCAATTTCTTCTGCACCAGTTTTTTTTCTTCTGCACCAATTTTCACATGTGCAGAAGACCATCTTATAAGAAATAGTATGTGCACAAGAAAAAAGATCCATAATCCCGATTCATCACTATAGCCGTCGTCGTTGTCCGTTAGCAGGGCACGTTTCGTAACCGCTGAAGCTATTGATCTGAAACTTGGTACATATATACCCCTAGGTCAGACGACCCACGACACCAAGTTTCGGTCCGATTCGACTCTCAGCTTGGCCACCAGGTGGCGGAAACCAAAAACACAAAAAGTGCAATAACTCCTGAACAAATGATTAGATCATCTCCAAATTTTTATCATAGGTGTGTCTAATAAGGATACATAACATATATAACAGGTTTTTGATTTGACCTACTTTTCAAGGTCACAGAGGTCAAAGTTCGACAAAAGTGACGAACCTGCCCCTGTTTGTCATTATTTCACCGAGCGACTTCATATCTTGCATAAACATGCATTGGAGGGGTACCTTAAAAAATACCATGTTTCGGCCCGAATGAACATCCAATATGGCCGCCAGGTGGCGTAACCTGAAAATCAACTAAGTGCTATTACTCGGGAACGGCTTGACGCAGAGTGCTCAAATTTGATATTTAGCTCCATCTAGATGACCTTTACATGCATGTCAAATTTCGGCCTGATTTGACTTCAAACATGGCCACCAGGTGGCGTAACCAAAAAACCATCAAAGTGCTGTAACTTGCGAACGCCTTAACCCAAAGTGTTCCAATGTGCTATGTGGCCCCCTGCAGATAACCTTTTTGTCCATGTGAAGTTTCGGCCCGATCGGACATCCAATATGGCCGCCAGGTGGCATAACCCCAAAATCATCAAAAGTCCTACCTGGGAATGACTTGACCCAGATTGCTCATAACTGATGTGTACCTCCCTCTGTCATTAGACTATTATGTCCAACCCAGTGAGCACATGGTCCATGGACCATTTTTTTAACCAACCCATGATCCTTATCGATGTCTGCTTGATTTTAGGTTGAAGAATTCTGCGACGATGGAACATTGGGAGATGAGAAAATCATTCACGATCGGCTGGCTCCGAACAAACACAACCGAATGTGTGGAGGTCGAAGTGCCTGGGAAGTTATGAGACAACATCAGGATTTCAAAGACGGCTAGTGTCTATTCTGATTTTTGTTTTTGTTTCGCACGAAGCTGCCTGTACCTTACAGGCAGCAGCCTCTCTCCCCACATCTGCACCGCCTGAAGTGGTGCCCGGAGTGGAGGGCGGTAGAGTGAAATCACCCAGAAAGAGCCATTTTGCCGAGGCGCCAGCCGAGGGCAGCATTGCGTTCGAGGGGTGACATTTCGGTCTGGCGTCCGATGCGACGGGCACCATTTTTAGCTCACCCGTGAGCTTTAGCCGTCAGTCAGCGTCCGTCGTCGTCGTCGTCCGTTAGCAGGGCGCGTTTCGTAACCGCTGGAGCTATTGATCTGAAACTTGGTACATATATACCCCTAGGTCAGATGACCTATGACACCAAGTTTCGGTCCGATTCGGTTCTTGGCTTGGCCTCCAGGTGGCCAAAACCAAAAACACAAAAAGTGCAATAACTCCTTAACTAATGACTGGATCATCTCCAAATTTTTATCATAGGTGTATCTAATTAGGATACATAACATACGTAACGGGTTTTTGATTTGACCTAC
>NMRB01005665.1:5617-18890 GCA_002633025.1 Notospermus geniculatus
TATCAGGAAGTTTCTATATTGCAGCTCAACCATCCATCCGTGTCGTGTCACCAACTACACCCAGGTTACGCTTTGTACTACAAATAAAATTGTATTGAGATCCCCGAATAGCACCCGATTTTAGCTTTTTATTCGGTGGTTGTTTCGTATTCATGACTTTCATTGTTGTCAACTCTAAATTGGGATACACCCTGGGGGTTTGAAAAAGGCTTCTCATAAAACATTCGCTACTTCTTCACAGCCCAGAAGCACGTAAGATGACCGCACAAGCAGATTAAAACCTAAATCACAGACCCACTCTGCGTCAGCGGATTAGCCAATAGGGAGGTTTCGCAAGCGCCCGGTTAGGCCATACGACGACGTTTATCTATTCTTTGGGTACACCCACACAATAGATAAACGTCGTCGTAGGGCCTAACCGAGCGCTTGCAAAACCTCCCTAAAGGGCGCCGCACACCTGCGACTAAAATTGGGGCGACTACAGATGCGACTACTACGTCGCATGCGATAATTACCTTTGAGGTCGATCAGTGATGTCATCCACGACATCACTGATCTTCCAATGAAGCATTTGTTGCAAACGAGTCAACAAAAACTAAAAATATGTTCAGTCGCTTCTGTGGTCGCAAGGCCGGTCGCCTAGAAAATCGTTCGAAAAATCGCTAGTGTGCGACGCCCTTAATGGATTGGTTGCGACTACCACTCAGTGTGTCATTAACAATGTCACTCATAAGTAATTTCGCATTTTTATAATCATACCGCTTACAGTGTACATGTAATTCACGAATAATCCAACACAAATGACAAACTTTGGATAATTTTAAGATATTTTTTTCTCTCTATTATTGGCCCAAGTCAAGTTACTCAATTAAATCTTAAATCGGTTTACACCACAAAATCAGTCGACTTTATTCCTGGGAATTAGCCTGAATTGTCACGCAATGCAGGAAAGACAGACAGCATTTTGTGAAAATCTACCTTCTGAAGCCCCTTTCACACGGGGCCTACGTAGAGTTGCGTAGTGCGGCGTAGTCGGTACGCCGCACTGCGCAACTCTACGTATGCCCCGTGTAAAAGAATCTAATGTCCCCCGATATGTGATGTCCCCCAACAATATATTTACGGATTAAGCGGCACCATTGAATTGGAGTCTAGAGAGACCAAGACCTTAATCCTGCAACAATGCATGGGGACATCAGAAGGGTGGGGGCATTAGATTTTATCACGCCAACCAAGAGACAAAATCTCACCCGAAGATCATCACCAGCGACTGATCAGATGAGTTGCTTCGAGTCGCAAGTGCGATGTACACCTGGTTTTAGGACAACGTTATTTTTCATACTACATTTCATACTGCATTTTCTGCACAAAAATAACGTTGTCGTTAACGTTTACGTTTATGGTTTGATTTCTTAACCTCCCTCATGTTAACGCCCTACCGGCTGGAGGCTACGTCCCGACGGAAACGTTTGATTGAGTGAGACGATACAAATATTTTGGTGCACCCTGCTGGTAGGCAGTCATTTGTTCAGGCAGTCATTTGCGCATAGTCATTTGGGAGGTTTAGAAATCAAACGATAAACGTAAACGTTAACGACAACGTTATTTTTGTACCGAAAATTCAATATAAAACCTGTTGATATGTAGTATCGTCAAGTTTACGTTTATCGTTTGATTTCTAAACCTCCCTAATAACTTGCCATGTGCACAATGACGTGCATAGTCAATGATATCGCGTTCAGGCGGTCATTTGTGCATAATCATTGACAATGCACAAATAACTGCCTGAACGCGATATCAGCGGGGTGCACCAATTTACTCCACCTACTTAAAACCGCCCACACAAGAGATTCTTTCGTCGAGCAACCGACTACGAATGGTATCACCTCCATCACTAGCGGACGACTGCTGTATCGCAGGCCGCAGGGCTCACACTTTGGAAATTTGTCAGGAAGTGAGTCAAGAGGGCCGAAAAGGTCACGGGATCAGGAGCGCTGCCTCGTCCGGGAAATCTCGCAAGCATGCCTCCCTGCAAATTTATTCAGAAAATAAATGGATCTCCGTTTGGGTACAGTGGCTGAATGATGGGGACACTTCAGGATTTCAGCTTCGTGTATAGAGGTTCTTCACCGATGTCACAACTCAATGCTAATGAGCAATTAATACGTAATTAGCCACGTGCTTGGCCGTCAGTACAATTCCATGTACTGAGTAATTCAGCGCTAATTGTCTTTTTTTACAACAGACAGCTGTCATTCAATCGTCAGACTGCTGTAGAACATGTGTTTTTATTTGACAAATCATATATTAAGAAACTGAAATGCTACATGTAAGAAAGGTAGTTTGGAAAATATTCCAGTTAAAATCTGATTTCTTTGAGTAAACCCCATTGACACTGACTACCAATATGACCGCACCAGTTCCTATGAATATTCTAAGCTAATTAGGGTGTGACGTCACCTGAAGAACCTCTATATTTACATGTACATTGCAATTTAACTCGAACGCCCTGAAAAAAATGGAATTAAGTGAGAGAGCACTCACCATCAGTTTCTGTCACGCATACTTGGGTCTTTCTCGGCCATTAGCGGCAAACGCCAGCTTCCCTTGGATCATTGCATTCTACCCCCAGTGGGGTATCGTTTATGTCCCTCGTTTTACTTTCTTCGCTCGAAACCGTTGATTGCATCGTCTTTCACTTTTCAAGGTCACGACCGGCCACGTCGCGGTCAAGATCAAGGTCAAGGTCATCGGAATAACTTCCCCTCCGCGGAGACGACGAATTTCTTTCTGGCTGCGGACGACCGGTAGCAAGTAGTGATTTTCCCTCAACTGGTGGTATAACAAGTCCCAAGGTCTCCGAGATGCACCAACACGTCCTTGAACAATATTTTGAAGTATTCGGTATACGGAAACGCCGGTTAACAAAGGCTTCAAATGGATTCACGACCGTTAAACCATTATTAACCAGCGTTTTCGTATACCGTGTACTTCTATGTAATAGGGGCCTAACGGAATACTGGGCCAACGTGTCGTCCGTATGAGGTATAGGCCCAGTAACACAAGGGAAGCCATCGACCTGGGGCCGTAAGGGTAAAATTTTCCATAAACTATTGTTCCAAACAAAAGATAAGGAAAATCTTAAGATGTTTTATGCATACGGCGCCTGGCCCCGTATTCATAAAGCTACTTAAGTCTAAGTATGATACTTCTTTTGTGTTGAACAAAGGATAAGTGTCATACTTTGACTTAAGTAGTTTTATTAATACGGGGCCTGGACTTCGGCGACCTGGGCCCATGTTCCCGAAGCCGTCGTCAGGTTAACGATGTAACTGGGAAAATGCATAGCGTAACGACATCGTTAACCTTACGACGGCTTCGGTAACATGGGCCCTGATTCGTTGTGATTCCTGTTTCAAGGCAGCTCCTAAATCCCTGTCATTTGTGGATTTGTAACGAATGTTAAAAACTCCGTACTCCTCATGCTGGGGTGAAACACGTGCTAATGGAGGCGTGCCCTGCAACCGATTGGAGACTGTCCTGACAATATCGCTTGAAAGAGGCTGTCGGATCAGGAAGGGGGCATCTCCACTCCAAAGATTACAAATGTTCCAAATTGGTGTATAGGCGACCCTGTGGGGTGGTCGTCCGGTTTGATGGCCTTTTCTCACGATTTGGACGTGGCCCTTCATTACAAACTGGATGGTTGGAGATCATTGATCCTGAAATGATAAAAATATGCTAGGCCTATAACAGTGAACTGCAATAAGGGGGCCGAGGAAATAACATGTTCTGCGGTATGGCTAAGATCATTCCGCTAAACATTTCGCAGAACAATGGAGTTGCTATGCTGTTGCTAGGGATTACATAATTGGGTTATGAGTGCTACCATGAGGTAGCTTAGCCTCCCCATTATCATCCTACAAGGTTTGGTTGAATTCTGTGCGGAAATCGTGAAATGACCCCAGGGACACGGCAGAACAATGGAGTTGCTATGGTGTTGCTAGGGATTACATAACAGAGTGATGGCTGGGTGGTACCACGGGAGCCACGGTGGTGTAGTGGTTCGGGTCTCCGACTAGCGGTCAGAGGGTCCAGGTGTAATGTATGAGAATGCATCCCGTATGACAATGCCCGCTTTATTGTTCGGCGGACACTCAAATACAGAAAGACAGACATGTTGATCAGTGCCTCCCCCATTGTCACGACGCGGCTTATTCCGTCAATCTGTTGTTGGGAGGCACTGGCAAACGGGGGGGGGGGGCAGTGAAAAACATTACACCGGGTTCGAATCCCACTGGGCGTGAGACTTTGGGCAAGTCTCTTTACCTCACCGGCCTCTCA
Organism: Notospermus geniculatus; assembly: GCA_002633025.1. Taxonomy (NCBI): domain Eukaryota; kingdom Metazoa; phylum Nemertea; class Pilidiophora; order Heteronemertea; family Lineidae; genus Notospermus; species Notospermus geniculatus. The sequence continues at coordinate 9,962 of NMRB01005665.1, forward strand.
TCACCAAGGTGTATAAATGGGTACCGGTCGGAAATGCTCGGATTATAGCGCTGAATGAGCAGCTCATCTGAGTTCTACTGAAAGGTTTCAGGATAGACTGGGGCTAAAGTGTAAAGTCGGATGACACCTCTACCGTTGTTGATATCAGACTATAAACCCCAAACTTTAACTTTTAACTTTACCACAAGATCCCTTAGCCCCAACACTATTACCGTACCAAGTTTGGTTGAAATCTGTGCCATATCGCAGAGTATCTTATTTCCTCGGCCCCTTTCGTTCCATTAATGATCTTCATGGAAAACTTTATGATATCTCTTCTACCATTCTCTGAGAACTCCCGGGCCTACCTCCTTCAACTGAGGTAATCAAGAATAGTCAGAATGTATTTTATATAGAATTATGGGAATCTTTATGATATCTCTTCTACCATTCTCTGAGAACTCCCGGTAATCCCAGTTCCGTGTCCTTGACACACTCGCCTTAGCTTGAGTACAGCTTGAGTACAGTGACGGCAAAGACCACCTGTGCGAGCTCGCTTCTTTCGTCTCTATATTCACGACCAACGAATGAGACGACCCCGTAAAGCCTTTCACCCAAAGAGGACAAAAGATGGGACGTGATCTAACAATTGGATCCCTTCTTGTGGGCTAAAAAGGTTCGTGTATCTGGGTGACCTTATGACCCTCTGATAAAGATATCCTGAAGTTCTTTGAAAACCTTGTGTAGATGGCACGATACAGATTTTGACAAAAGAGTAACACATCAGGTGGATTAGATGCCTTATTCAGCGTTACTCTCACAAGAATGTAAATGGTCAGCGGCAGCAAGTAAAAGCCAGGCGTACATCGCACTTGCGACTGGAAGTAACTGATCTGATCAGTCGCTGGTGATGTAGTAGGCCTACCCGCTGCGCGCACATCGTAAATTGAGCAACTCAGTAAAACTAGGAGGATCCATCCATCAGGGCCATGTAGAATTAGCGGAATCAGCAGATCTGGCGGATTCAGCGGATTCTGTATATAATTGAATAAAACTTGATAATAAATGGAAATTAATTTAGTAATATAATTTTGCAAGTGTTCTGTATGTTGCACAGGTTATAAAGGAAAACCCGCAACAACGTCGCGAACGGCAACTGGCCGAACTACATGTATTCCTGCAGACCACTTTTGTTTCCTTATTTCGCGGTCCTTTATAATCTGTGGGACACGTGAAAATTATGTTACTTTTAAGTAAAAATTAGTTTCCATTCATCATTGAATTTTATTCAGTTTTATACAGAATCCGCTAAATCCGCCAGATCTGCTGTGGCCATTTTTCTGTGTGACTCCCATTGTTTGGAACACACTGGGAAACAGACTCGCTGTGTGTGTTGCTCATTATTCCGCCAATTTATTATTTCAATACACACGGGCCACACTGAAAAACGTTACACCGAGTATCATACTAGAATTAGATCGGCAATAATCGACGAATCACGATTAAGAACGGTATTCACTCCGTAGATTTTGCGCCATCTGTCGGTTGGTTGACAGACTAAACCTAAGATGGCGGTTGGTGGTTTCAGAGGAAATGTACCAGAAGGAAAAGTCCCAGGAATGCAAGTCCCCAAACAATACCCGCTAATAAGGTCATATTCGAATATTCTATCGCCATTTTCTAATCAAACCGGACATTGATTCCAGGGGAACTTAAACCTCTGTCGCACCGGTTAAAAAAGCTGTTTATGTAAATTTCCCAGGAAGTTGAGCGTAAAATTTCTTAGTCTCGTGTCAGTTCTACCATTACATCATAAAAACAATTGTCATGGTGATTTTATTAGTTGTTTCATGTAGCCCGTGCTGGCGATTGAAATATGGTGAATATCTGCTGTATTGACTGGCATGTCTTTTCGCTTCATCACACTTCGCGCGAACGGAGGTTTTTTACTAACTGGCGTTTTGGGGAAGATATAGGTGTTAACCACACCGACAGCCCTCCAGGCGCCTGTGCTGCATTCCTAAGCTTGAGAATCCGCCGCATGTCAGGGACCATTTTTGTGCGCAGTCTCCATTCACGATTCAGCGTCACAATACGTGGAAACACCTCACCAAGGGCAAAAGCGGCACAAGTGACCGACCAGAACAAACCCAAAACCACAAGGGCGATTCCAGAATGCATTATATTGCAAGGAACGGCGAGTGCATTTTGTATAGAGTTAAAAGAAATCAGAATAGATAACGATGTCAATGTGGGGTGACACAGCACCAAAATGAAAAGGAGGTTAACACAATAATACATGTAATAGCATAACAATAGAAGCGGATCTGTTTGTTAGGGATGGGTCTATCTTGGGCGTATCGGCCCAGTAGGAAAATACGCTTGTGCGTTTTCTGGGGCACCCTGTATAGGCCCCTTTCGAAAGTCGGCCATTTCGGCGCCAAGGGTAAAAACAAATGGGAAAATACATTAAATTTTGCCAGAAATTGCAGAAATAACTGTCAGAAATGCTTGAAATTTGGCAGACATGTTATGAGGGCCAACTCATTGAGAAATGTGTGAAAAAAATTGGGTGTCATCGATCAATTTTTGCGTGAATCCACCTATTGTTCAGGTGTAGAAAATCACCAATTTCGCAAAAAAATTACCGATGACACCCAATTGACACCCAATGGTTTGACCATCACCACATTTCTGCCAAATTTCAAGCGTTTCTGGCAGTTGTTTCTGCAAATTCTGGCAAAACTTAATGCGTGTTCCCATTTGTTTTTACCCTCAGCGCCGAAATGGCCGACTTTCGAAAGGGGCCTATTGTGCTTTCGAAACGTTTACAGTCATGATAAAAAGCCGTGAATTGACATTACCATGAAGTTTGCAAGGAAACCGAAAGAAAAATAAGGCAAAACGGAAAATGGGAAACTTACCAGTCCAATCAGCTTACAAAAATCTGACCAGTATTTCTTGCTCTCCTACGTTCTGGGCAATATTGTGGACGATTCTTCTCGCTCAAGACTGTGTGCTACTTACAAGGAGTCAGCCATGCTGGGATCGGAAACCCCTGCCTGGACATAACATGTGGTGTGTGGGAACATGAGGGATGAAGCGGGGGCCGCAACGAACGTTGCAATGACCTTATTAGGGAGTTTAAGAAAGCAAACGACAAACGTAAACTTTACGACAACGTTATTTTTCTTACTACGCATTAAGGGTTATGAAAGTGACTCGAAATCTCGAATTTTTGACGCAAAAAAATCTGACTAACTGCACACTGAATTGAGAAAATAAGTCTCGGGGCACCATGACGGTTCCCGAGGGCCCCCGAGCCTTGTTTTCCCAATTTTTTGTGCAGTTAGTCAGATTTTTTGTGTGAAAAATTCGAGATTTCGAGTAACTTTACATAACACTTAACCAGATTTTATATCGCATTTCCGGTACAAAAATAACGTTGTCGTTAACGTTTACATTCATCGTTTGATTTCGAAACCTCCCTAATCAAACCGCTCTTTCATTACGACGCGAGGTCGTCACATTGACTGCACTGCCGTAGCGAGTAGTACTGAGCCTGCCTGCAACGAAGAACATTACCATGTCACCCGCCATGTCATGCACGTGGTCATGAAACACGGACCAACACAGAACCTCGTGGGTCGCTTTTGTTCACTTTCCGACGAAAAATGTGTGATTTGTGACGATTCCTTGATAAACTTGAGGAAAATCGGTGGAGAAATAGAACACGAAAACGCGGAGTTTGTTAACTTGTGAAGGTTCATCCCTGTCCTCACTCACCATGCTCACAAGGCTATCTGAAGAACACGAGGAGTGCCTGCCTTCCGCACAACAGAGAGGAATCCTACAGCATGGCCCACCTCAATGCACGTCGTGGACACAATACAACCATGTCAAGCGCATATCGTTGAATTGAAAATGGCCCGTCTTACCTGTAATTCAAATAACTACCTTGATTATGCAGACAGCCTTTGTAATGCCTTTTGTCAACATGAAATACCTTTGAAACCTTGTCCCGCGGACGCCTGTTGTGTTCTTTGTCCTGTGGGTATGATATTAGCGTTGGTCCAAGAGACGGGTTTGAAATTTGGGGTATCGGTGCTCCACGCAGAGCACACGAAGTGGTGCATGGAGGCTGTGTGTAGGGGGTACATGCTGTTTCATATTCGGATGATTTCCACGGTGCCCAATCAATATTGGTGAGGTTTCACAAGTCTGACGAAACACGAAGTACGAAATACGAAATTCAACTTCATTTCCAGGACCTAATGTATTTCTGGACATGGTTGCTACCACAAATGTCCCTGCTGCCAGAGCGTTTTTTGGCATATCATGTAAGACCGGGAGGGTCAGGATGCATCTTGAATTTTTAAATTTACACTTCGTAGATACGAAGTGGAAACGAAAGATAAATTTCAAAGTTTAATATACACCAAAGTTTAATATACACCCTAACTCAAACGGTCTAACGTCATACGCTAAACGACGCTCTTGCAGCAGGCGATATTTGTGGTACCAACCATCTCCTAAAATACATTACGTCATGGAAATGAAGTCCAATTTCGTATTTCGTACTTCGTGTTTCGTCAGATTTGCGAAACCTCGCTATTGCCGTACAGCTGCGGGAGAAAGTTCCTGGCACATACCTTTGGCAAAGCTGAGATGCCAAATTACTATAAATACCATTGCTGAGGGCAAAATGATAACCCTAGGTGAATGAATACACTAAAAAGGCCAGCTGCTGCACTGAATATCTCCCAGAAATTTGCGGGAGAACGCATCGAAAATCGCCAATTTTAAAAGAAAACTGTACGGCTGCGGGAGAAGTCTAATTATCCCGCAGCCGTACAGTTCATTTTAAAATTGCCGATTTTCGTTGCGTTCTCCCTGCAAATTTCTGGGAGATATTGCAGCAGCAGCATGCCTTTTATAGTGTATTCGAATTCATTCACCGAGGGCTATCATTTTGCCCTTAGCAATGGTATTTATAGCGATTTGGAACCTCATCTTCGCCACGTGTTGGTCATAGGCGTAGTAGATTCTTATGTCCCCCGATATGTGATGTCCCCCAACAATACATTTACGGATTAAGCGGCACCATTGAATAGGAGCAGTCAGCCGCGCATATTGCCAACAGATGGCAGCAAAGTCTTAGCGGACCAATGTACAGGAAAATCTACGTGATTGCTGCTCGATCGATAATGACTGGGTCCGCTAGATGCATTGAATTGGGCCGTAGTGACACCTAGTGGTCAACTCGCTGACAGCTCCTATTGGACTCTAGAGAGACCAAGACCCTTAATCCTGTGACAAACAATGCATGGGGGACATCAGGCGGGTGGGGACATTAGATTTTATCACACCTGAACTTTCTCCCGCACCTGTACGGCAATATTGATTGGGTACCGTGATTTCCTCGATTCTATGAGTATGAGTGGACGCTGTTCTCTTCAAACCCAAACTCGGGAATGACCTTATTTTTGGCTGGCTAATTTTTTAATTAGGCCATGTAAAAAAATATTTGGTTAGCATCCTTCCACTCTCAATTTTCTGAGGAGGCCGGGAGGTTTCTTTTTAATTTTTTGTTGAGTTTGAGATGCATGTTACTATGGAAATCACGGCACCCTCAGGGAAATTCCAAATGTAAAAGGTATGAATTGAAATAAAAACTACTTTCTGTCCTTTAAAACCGTGTTGTTTTATTTAAGCATCTCGCCTACAATTTTATCACACTTTTGACGGTTTTTTGAAAGACTTTTGAAAATAAAAAATAAGAAATATTTGAAGAGGGGGTGATTTCGATGGCGGGAGGGGATGCTAACCAACTATTTTTTTACATGGCCTTATTTTAGTATAAACCAAATCAGTTCCTCTCCTGAAACAATGTTCCATTACAGTGCGTCTTTTAGCACGAGACAGTTATGGTGCATCTTGAATCTTTAAATTTCCACTTCGCAGATACGAAGTGGAAACGAAAAGATAAATTTCAAAGTTTAAGCGAAGAAGGTCAATTTTTGCGGGAGACAGATTTATAGGTTTCTGTGCACTAGCTGCCAGTCCTGTCTGCAGTGATTTGTGACGTTTTTTTTTCACCTCCTTCCTCAATACAGGCTGTAACTCTATCGTTCTAACGTCATACGCTAAAAGACGCTCTTGCAGCAGGCGAAATTTGTGGTACCAACCATCTCCTGAGACACATTACGTCATGGAAATGAAGTCCGATTTCGTATTTCGTACTTCGTGTTTCGTCAGATTTGCGAAACCTCACTAATATCTACCTAAGGAATGGTATGGATACTGCTCAAGGCAGCTTCGGCACACTGATGTATGAAGATAGTTCCGTGTAGTTCCGAAGTTAAAGCCGCACAGTATGCACCGCTACTCACTCCCAGTTCGGCCGAAATCTTAGTGCAACTTCATTTACAGGCGTGCGTAATGCATAGCATTATCCTGTATCGAGGTTCGGGGAATCCCCTTGGGGAATCCCCAATGCTGCGTGTAGTCTTGCACAGCCAGCCGTTTTGTTCCACAGTACTGCCAAACGGATTCCCTACATGTAGTCTCGCGCAGCCAGACTCTTTCATTACCATTACAGAGTCTGGCCCCAAACTTGATTTTTACTGTTCGATGGTAGTCTCGCGCAACTGCGAATTTCGGGTCAGACTCACTCACTCAACTCACTCTCACAACCTTCCAAATGTCTGAATCTGGCAATGAATCGATTAGCGAAGTGATCTGAGACAGCGCCCAGGACAGCATCAACTTATTGGAGTTGAATTTCAGGATGAAGTCTGAGCAGGAATTGTGTATCCGTATGGAAGACGATATCGAGAAAACCCAACTGGCATTTTATGGTCGTCGTCATGATGAGATCACATGACCACTTCTCTTGCCCAATCAGCAGCCGGATTGTGATTTTCAAATGGGTGGAATCGGCGGATTGAAATGAATGACTAGCTCTGACCCTGATTAGCCAATCAGCGTGCGTACTAGGATCTTGGTAATTAAGCCTCCAAACAGTAATTTCGCAGTTTGGTCCCACACGCTTGTTCGATTCCCAGATTCGAAACAGCGGCTGGGTGACCGAGACTACGGATTCCCAGATTCGAAACAGCGGCTGGGTGACCGAGATGCTCGCCGCATATGATCCATCTGTCTATACTGTGCGGCTTTAAAGAATCGCGACGTCACACACACGACAGTGGCTAGTCCATTTCCACGCAGAGGAAAGACCTCAGTAACTGCAAGCATTTTACATTGTTATGAAAATTAACAGGAGAACGTGCATGAATAACGGTAACGCATGCCAATGTAACTGACACAGAATTCCCCTGTTGTGGTAGACTGAGGCACTCAGTCTCTGTTACGCATGCGCGAACTGCGCAGCATTACAGAAACTGAGACCGACCTCAACAGTTTTTGTTACGAAAATACCAAGATCCTGGTATCGACGCTGATTGGTCAATTTTGAATCCAGTGTGTTACAGCCATGCTGATTGGCCATCTTGTAGGGATCACATCAACTTGCAAAATGGCGGCGCTCTATTCAGCGAACTTCAGTCAAACAGAAGCAAAGCTCGGTATACCTTGATCGCACCATGGAGGTCTTTCCCCGCAGCACTGATGATCTGATCCTGTCATCAATGACACTATAGGAGATACACACAGGCCAGTTCATGTCGTCTTTATCGAGAAATTTGCCAAAGACCGATGCCGCCGGCCAGGGATATGATAGGGGTAGTCGTACGCAAAGCAGCATCACAAACGTTTTAGACGTTGTGGCCAGACCCTCGGTCTCCCAACCGAGGGTCTGGCTGCGCGAGACTACTATTGTGGAATTCCTCGGTGAGTTCGCGCAGGCGCAACGTCCTCAACATGATAAACATGTCAAAATGTTTAAAAAATATCACACCTTATGGATGGCGTTTTTACCGGTTACATAGGCCTATCTATCATAGGAAACATGTGGCAGGTTGATATTGTTGGGAAACCCCCGTTCTGAGGAGCGGATTGACCTCTATTTCCGTTTATTTCTGTCGTGTTTTCGCAATCAATCTCTTCATTGGCAAGAAAACCTTTCAGATCTCGGCCTTCTGTGACGGCCCACTGAATTCTAAAGGCTTTTTGTGACAGACTGGGAATTTTACCCATCGTTTTTATGCAGCGAGTTCTTTCAATGAGCATTTTATGCACAAAAGTCGACCGTGAAAGTCAGTTAATGCATTGGGAGCAGCGCCGCCTGGCGTCGATTCGGTGCAAATGAGACAAATTTCTTGATATGCCTTCGGCACACTGATGTATGTATAGCGTGTTCGGAAAGCTTCCCCGAGGAAGTTTCTGGCGCTTCTCTCGGGGAATGTGAGCATGCAGTGAAGGCGAATTTCCGAACGATATTTGCGCTTCCTCGGGGAAAGGTACTACTGTGGGTTGCAGGCGTGAAATAGTCCACGTACAGCCAATCAGCATGCCGGCCTGGAAAGAAATCGAAATGCATGCCGGGAGTTTCCCCAAGTGAGCGCCTCGGCGAGTCGCCCACTTCGGCCAGGCTCGAGGAAGCCTAGGCAGCTTGCCAAATACCTTTCCGAACGCTCTCGCGCCTCCCCGAGCTTCCACGGGGAAGCTTTCCGAACGCGACCGTAGATAGTTCCATGTAGTTCCGAAGTTAAGTAGAGCTCTGGAAAAAATTATTAGACCACCGTCCTCTGGCTGACTCACTCATTTTCCATTAAAATGGGTCCCACATACTCTCCAATCATTCTGTACGTACTGATGTAGGCCTACTATTGTGTAGAAATCAGGGGCCATATTCATAAAACCCTGCTAAGCCTAGTTGGCAACTATTTTGAGCCTTCGCTGCCAACTAACCCTAGTTGGATACTAGTTGTTATTCATAAAATACTGCTAAGCTTAGTTGACTGCTATGTTGACTGCTAACTTTAGAGGT
>NMRB01005666.1:7612-18885 GCA_002633025.1 Notospermus geniculatus
TTTAGCCTGATGTGTTGACCAGACCGGACGTCTTTCTTTTCTTTCTTTTACGGGAAAGTTTCCCGCCTGGAAGAGTGTTGGGGCTCAACCCATGGCCAGTGAGATGTTGGGCCTCAATATGTGGTGCCGAAACCCGGGAGCTTAATGGCTAAGCTGTACGTTGAAGATAAAGTCGCTGGCCACGTTGGACGCAGTCCGGGGTACGTTGGTTTATGGTGGTGATGTGCTGGTGTGCCTCGGCTGGTATTCGTTGTTCCGGAGGGGAACGTGCTGCGGTGAAAATTGTCGCAAGTTGTCGTCGTTCCGGTGTGAACGTGTTGCGGTTAACGTCAGTCACGTGACGAAGGTACAGTCTTGACGGTATGAAGCAGTGCCGAAGGGGAATTCGTCGGTCCGGCGGGGATTCGCTTGTATCGTGCAGTGTAAGTCTTGTCAATTCCTTGACTTTCCTCTAATACGGGAAACTGGTGTATTTCGTACTCAACATGTCCTTGGAGACCCTTGAACGGGTCACGCGTGCCCGTAATGTGTGCTTTGAAAGTTCTGGACGATTTGATTCTGTTTCTAGGAGTTCATGGAAGATTCCGGAACCCGACGATTCTGTTAATTCGGAACAAGATATTTTCCTCTATTAGTGCCAATGTGTTTGTTGCTTAAACAAATAAGTGCCTGCTGTTCATTCGAGTGGAACGTGATCAGTGTTGTCTCTTGCTGCCGTGAAGTTCACAGAGAACCTTGATACCTTTTGATGTTTTTGAATCCCTCATTGATGTCATCTTTACGGATTCCAACCTTTTAGAGACAAAGATCTATAGAATATTGATTGTTGCTTAAGAAACCATTTTGGTCGTGTCTTGTATGTGCCTTATTTCCTATAATAGTACCGGTGTAGTAGAAACCATTGCCCGGTGATACAGATTGCCCGGTGGGGCAATAAAAAACGGCCTACGGCCGTTTTTTATTGCCCACCGGGCAATCTGTATCTAGGGCAGTAGTTCTCACTACAACTATCATAGATCAGAATGCCCGCTGATACAGAATGCCCTGTGTCGGATTTCATGCCTTCACTGATCGTATTCAAGCGGATCGCCTCGTCTATTTTGACGACAAAAGAAAGAAAAATTCGGTCCGCTGCCAGCCGTCCCCAGTGGGTGTGTGGGTTTAGGCCTGTGTACTAATGACTTTCTTTCCTTTCAGATTTCGACTCCCTTGACCGTAGGTTCGAACCCCGCTAGTAACCATTCTTTATTTGAAATTGTTATAAGTTATAAACGTTATTAACATAACATATCATCATTTAACTACTAATTTCGTGTCTTCCAACAGCAACCAATACACATTTGTTTATTATCTTCAACCACCCTCTTTTTGGGGATTCTTTTGAAATCAATGAAATTTTTTTTGTGCGCTTCAATTTTTTGCTGTGTGTTTCAATATTCTTTCCTCTGAAAGATTTCAACTATATACATGTTGTTCTTATTGCGAATATTCTTTTTAATTCCAAGTTTGGTTCAAAAAGGCACCCTGCCCAGAAATTACGACATTGTGATATTCTAAACCAACACACTCATGGACCTGACGTGGAAGTTGTAAATCCTAACCCTAACCCCAAAGCCTAACCCTAACCACTCCTGAGTCTCAACCCTAATGCGGAAGTTGTAAATCCTAACCCTAACCCCAGCCTAACCCTAACCACTCCTGAGTCTCAATCCTAATGCGGAAGTTGTAAATCCTAACCCTAACCCCAAGCCCAACCCTAACCACTCCTGAGTCTCAACCCTAATGCGGAAGTTGTAAATCCTAACCCCAACCCCAAGCCTAACCCTAACCACTCCTGACTGTCCCCACCCTAACCCTACCCTACCCTTTGGGGATCAAAACCCTCCTGTAGTGTAGGTGGGTAGTGTACATGTATAATAGGTGGGTTAATCCCTTGCGTAGATTCGAACACAGTAAAACAGATGCTGAGAGCGAGACAAATCCCAAACCCGCTATATCCTTGGCTTAACCAGTGCTATCTACCTTCCACTGCGTCACAGGGCTTTTATATAGTAAAGAGAAGGATTCGTCCAACGAATTTGAAGAGAGCCTGAATCAAAAGGGCCAGAATGCATTCTTGTACTTAATGAATGATTCAGCTACAAAATACATTGTGTAGTCCTATTTATAGACGATTTGTAGACGATTGCGGATGGATTCTGCACAACAGTAATAGCTCACCATTTTCAGTTTTAAACTGGTGTATTTCAAAGAACATTTGGTGGAAAAATCTTCTAAAAATCCATTCATTCGTTTTTTAAGAAATATCAAACTAACCACTCAAAATGTGCCCAGTGTTCAGGCCTTTTCAAAATCATGCTGGACTCCCAGTCTGAGTGAACAGAGTCAAGTTTCTCCTTCCAAAAAAAGGTCAGGCGACGAAAATAAAGATGAAGTTCTACGAAATGAGAATGTTTCATATTAAAGCATCAATACAGTTGAGGTGCAGAATAGACAAATTGTACAATGCGTGAATGGTGTGTAGGCCTACATGCATATAAAGATACTATTATATGAAAAATCCCGACGGAGATTCGATCCTGGTACCTAGAGAGCCTGAAAAGAAGAAACGAACGCATTAAACCACTACGCCATTGAGGCGAACTGGACGACCCATCTTTTTTCACGGTGAAAACAGTGCGCAATGCGCACGCCTACAATAGCCAGGAAACTCGCTGTCACCACAATATTATAATGTTATTCGACACGTTTCGTCATCTCTAGCTAGGGCAAAAAATTTCAGTTTTCTAAGATGAAGCCTAAAATTCGTTGCCCAGGGAGGGCAAATATAATCAGGACTTAGTTTATTTTCATTGCCCTATCGGACAACTAATATCGGAATTTTTTAGTACAGGATGCCCGGCCGGGCATCCTATGTGTAGGGCAGTCTGATCTATTACACCGGGTATGTATTTTATCAAACGGGGCTGGGTTGCGCAGAACTCATGTTGGCGCTGGCGCCGGGTTGGCGCTGTCGTGAGTTTTGTGCAACCGGCCCCAGTTTGTTTGTTTGTTTACAAGATGTTTCTGAGCCTTCCTTTTCTAATGTGGTAAGTCCTACGTTGGCAGATTGCCATTACAGCAGATATTCCTAGATGGACTGGAGGTCCATGTATTCTGTGATGCTTCTGAATGTGCATAACGGTTGTGTGTATTTGAGAATACCTGTTGGAGATCAGTGAGATTTCAAATTGATGTTGGTCCGACTCCATAATTGTGCTTGGGTGGATCAAGGGTTGTCCCTTTAGGTTTAAGGCCTTCGTTGGTAACTGAATCAGTGAGATTCAAAGGTTGACTCGTCAGGATTGCTGGTCATGTGACGGGTAAGAGTAATCCTGCCGATTTTTGACTCGTGTCGTGGTTTATCGTGTAAGGAATTGGTATCCTCCAGACTGTGGCTAGAGGGACCCACCTGGTTGTCTGAGAGTGATGATATTCCTACGGAAAATGTTGAGAGTTTCTAGTTCTGGTCGTGTATTCATGCCGAGGGCCAGGCTTGACTTATAGTATGGTATGTGTTATATGTGACATTTGTACATCGTGCTGTTGTAGCTGCGTTGGTCTTTGCGACAGGAGTGTGTTTCACTATTCTCGGAATTTACTTAAGTTTTTATTGTATTGTCTGATCTATATGTAAAATTTCTATGGTCAACGTTAAAGTCTAATTTCTTTTCACTTCCTTAAAATAGCGTTTGATGTCTAGTGTATCTTGTAAGATCTGACATTAATATAAGCCTGCTGGTTTGGTATTTGTATTGATTGTCTGGGTGGCAGTTCCGTGCGGTCCGTCCTTCTTTTTTTGTTGTCCGGTCTGGTCTTAATTGTTGGAGTTCCAGAGGAATCTCTAACTTTGGTGGGGGAGGATGTTGTAAATTGTCCTCCCTGCTGGACCGTACGGTGCTGCCATCTAGACTACTTCCTTGAAAACACATTTGAAGTTGTTGTTTGGTCACCCTTTGACCTGTTTGAACCGACTAATCATGCTTCTGCTATTAATAGAATTGATGTAACTTCAATTACTTGTTATAAATAAACTGCGCATAATTTAGCCTGATGTGTTGACCAGACCGGACGTCTTTCTTTTCTTTCTTTTACGGGAAAGTTTCCCGCCTGGAAGAGTGTTGGGGCTCAACCCAGAGCCTTTGAGATGTTGGGCCTCAATAAAGCCCAAGGCAATCCTACATGCCTTATGAAGCACATGTACACACAAGCATGGGATCCAACACCCACACAAAACCTTCCTGGATCCTACACCATGGAAGTTTTCAAATATTCCTCGCTTCCACAATCCAACATGTTCTTCTATACCATTACATTATAAATTCACCAAAACTGGAAGAATTCCTAAAGTCCATGACTCCATTACGCATCCGCCATCATGCATGTCATGGCCATGATTGTTTACAACGAAGACGTTGGAACAGCGCTCCTGATTGGCTGGATTCATAAATCTAAATGCACTGAGCCAATGAGGAGTGCTGTTCCAATCGGCATTCGTCTTCGTTGTAAACATCATGGCGTGTGCGTAATGGACTCATGGACTTTTGAAATTCTTCCAATTTCGGTGGATTTATCGGTGGCACCCGAGGTTTCCTTAGTACTTGAATGGAAAGTGCACAGTTTTCTGGTCCAGGGGATGTCATTTTTATTGAATTAAAACGATGTTTTGGGGTGTCTGCAGGTGCATGAAGTGGTGAAGCGAGTTCCCTTGTGAGTTCTTGTTCGGCCCTGTCTTTTTATATATTTAGGGGTTATACTCACCATAAGTACAGCTGCCCGTGGCGTGACTTGAATTGCTGATTGACAATCAACTAATGTCACATCTTATCGCAAATAAATCTACGACATAATGATAATAACCGGCCTGTAAGAACGGAGGGTTTCGTTTAATTCGTGATTTTGTTAGCGTGGGTATTTTGATTTTTGCACATGCACATAGATGTACACACCTTCTACAGAGTCTCTGAAGGGATCGGGAACATTAAGAAAATGGCGCCCGCCATGGAGGGGACAGACTGAAATGTCACCCCGAGAAAACATTGTTGGTCTCGGCGGCCTCGGTCAAGAATGTTTTTTCGAGGGATGACATTTCGGTCTGTCCCCCGACATGGGACGCGTTCGTCGGGAAAATGAGATTACGGTTTTCAAAGTTCATTTTGGATGGATTATTTTCGGAAATTGTTGATACGAACCAAATTATCTTGACCAGTTTTGAGAATCTTTTGCAAATTCTAAATAGGATAACTTTGATGAAAAACAGGTCGGTGTCTTTTCGGTTGATCAGCCTTTCTCTACTATTATACTACCGGTGTGACAGCACCCTCAGTGACATCTATCTCCTCGCCATGCAGAGTATTGGGGAGAACCGGACATTTACCACCAGCCCGGGGAAGGCGANACCCCAACCCGCCTGAAAATCCCTCTCCCCAATACTCCCAACACTCCCCCAACACCCAACACAGAGTGCGCGAACGAAAACCAACAATCAACACGCATTAACAAAATACGCTATTTTTATTACTGAAGCAAAACGCATACACAGCATGTTCAGTAATACCCCCGTGGAACTACAATGAGTACATTCAAGGAAACATCCGAACTACAAAGATTCTACAAGGAAACTTATCACACAGGGCTAGCCAAAAATACCACCAAACGGCCACAGCAGCCCTTCTATCTAAAACCACACACCATTGTCAACACTATGTAATTGGCCCTACGCCTGTCAACCGTCGACCGCTGGCTTCAACGTATTGAAAGTTGCATAAGTTCTAAACGTACTCTCAATCTTCTCTGATTGAGCAACCGAGTCAGCACGCCGCTGCGCAGTAGCATGCGCACCATTAAGCAACTCATCCCTGGAATAATAATTGTTTGACGCCCTCGTGAACCAACCGATGTGCTTCATCGAATCAAGTGTCTGATCTGACGATGCTGACAGCTTTAAAGCTACAGCACACCCCGCCCTCATACTATGCGGGGTCTCCCCGTCGTAAATACCTAATGTGGTCATGTATTCAACAAATCGGGCATACATTGTGCTGTAGGCAACTGGGCTATCAAGGACTCTTCCAGATTCTGAAACAATCCGAAACAAATAGCCTGTGGACAAGCTGACCCCATGAGAGCTGCACCATTGCGTGTAACGTTGGATGCCGTACACCGGACACACCAGTGTTTTAGGGCACCGCTTCACCACAAACGTATTGCAAGCACCGTTCAAACCTCTTATCGTCTTGGTTAACGCATGCGACACTACAATACCGGAGTCATCAGGCAGAACACGGAGCGTCTGACTGGTTATACGGGCTAGGTCCCCAGCCCTGTCCCCTGCAAAAAACTGAAGCTTAAAGAAAGCTTGATCCCTGTGCAACACAAACGACTGCTTAGGCCAAAGATCCGGCCTCGAGATCTGATTATCAATATACGCGGCTATCTTTTCTAGCTTCGAAATAAAAATGGGCTTAGCCTGCCTAGGCAAATTTTGCGCCCTTGCGTGCTCCTCTGCTAACTGTCTCACATACATCTTTACCTTTGGAGACTTCGCCGGATTTCCACTATCCGTCCCTACTAACCAAACTTTGCCGCTACCATTCTCCTCAAAAATAACGGACAACTTTTGCAAAATATTCGTCACCGTCCCCACAGTTAATCTTAACGGACAGGCACAACCATAATTTCCTTTTCCGAGAAAAGGGCAGGAAATCCTATGGACTTTGGTTTTTGCATCCTTGTCCTTCCACACCAAAAATCTTCTGACGTCATTCGGGGTACACGACAACAAACCCGGCGACCCCGGAAGCACCGAAAGGAAATCCACGAAAGAGTGGTAAATAGATACTTTCCGCTTGTTGCCCTCAGAACCGTTGAAAAGGGAATCTAGGTAATCCAGCCTTCTATCAATATCGTCGAGATTCACACATAGCGAACCGCGCGCCTGAAAATAGCATACACGAAACACTCAATTATCTAAATGACAACCTGTATACAAACAGAGGATACTTTAAACCCTCCGCGTCCAACGTCAGCCCCTTTTTAGAGGGCCGGCAAATGATCCCCTTTTCCCCAGCTCTGCCAATGCAACATGATGAAAGAGAGTGCCTCTTGATTAGCGGCATTGCAACCCCCGCAGCCGGAGACGCGAACGCCACCATAGAGCAGTCGGGAGCCTGCTGCTGACACAAGAATGTCAGCACCTGCAGAACCAATCCCTCCGGTGGGAACACATATGGATTACCCTCATTCGTCAAATCCTGTGCGAAAATATTAACCCCCGACGTACCGGGCGTAGGAAAAGGGGTGAAATGGCGCAAGGGTGAACCTGATGGAGAACACATGGCATTCGAATCCAACGCCATCATATCAACTGAATGCGGGCCGTAAAGACTCTCGACCATCCTCCAGGCATCGCGAGACAACGTTATGTCCGAGGCGTTGATATCCCTGGACGGCGCATCCGCCGGGTTCTGAGCAGAGGGAACGTAAGAGATCTTGAGATCTATACTGTTAGAGAAAACGAACTGAAAGATTTGCTTAATAATATCGTTAAGCTCTGAACACTTCGCACCCTGGTTCCTCCAAGCGAAGACAAGCGCCTTGTTGTCAGCAAGGACGTCCACCCTGTGATTTGCCAACTTACTTGTACATGATTGCAACGCCCAAAGTAGGGCATCCGCCTCCTTTAAGTGTATTGGGCGTACATCATCGTGACTCCAGTAGTCCGAAATAACTACGCTAGAGTCTGACCCGGCATCAATCACCGCGCCAAACTTATACAAGGAAGCATCGGATGCCATGCGAATTTGCTTATGGCATTCAGCCCGCCAAGAGAGGTGGCCCGCCCAAGAGTCTATGAATCTCCAGTGCTCAACCTCTTCACGGAGTCTACCCCCCATCTTGACCTCCCTACTGTTCTTTACTGCCACTGATATTGCAGCATTGATCTCCCGCGTGTAAAGCTTCGCTGCGGGGACCGCTAACAGCATTGAGACGCACTTCCCTGCGAACCGCTGCAAAGTTCTAACCGACACATACGCCGCTGCGAGCATCTCCTCACGCAGCTTTATAAACTTTTCTTTCTTGTCCTGAGGCAAAATATAAGCCATCTTCACAGAATCTACTATGAATCCCAGATACCTTAGAGCTGTCAGTGGGTAGAGGGATGACTTATGCAGGGAGAAAGTGTAACCCAATCTATTTAGTAGTTGTAAGCAACAATAGCGGACAATCTCAAACGTCAAGATGTAGGCTAGAGCCCGCTTCACGAGAACCTCGGCTGTGAAGCGGTCGTCGATATACTGAACCGTCGGCACACCGAACTTGCGCAAATAATTGGTGGCCACCATTAGTCTGGAAGATGAAGGCCGAATTTTCTTTTTCGCTAAACATTTTTAGTAGAAGCATACGACAGTGAAATTTATTTTTGCCACACATAGTCGGATTTAAATATGCCTGTTGACACCCTGATTTCGGACCGCTACCTTGTGAAAATGCTCGTTACCATGGTAACCACTCACAAAAATGCCGTTTTTTGTAAATCTCGATTATTACCTACTCACGAGTGATATTCACCCGGTTCAAATGTCTGTTAGTATATTATGTTAGGGCCTCTACCCATTAGAAGCATTATACAATAGCTGCGAGGTCAAGGTCAAGGTCAAAGGTCAAGGTGAACCTAAATTTTCTCATTTTTTTACCAAATTCAAAATGCATCATAGAAATCTTAATCACCCTGGCACGCTCGCATCTATCTGTGAGCAGTATTTTAAGATTTAAAAAATATCTTTAGTATCTATATTTTCATAATCAAGGNAACAGGCATTTTTACATGCTCCTATACCTTTAGAAAATATTTTGTACGGTCCTTTGCTTCTACTAAAAATGTTTAGCGAAAACCTTTTCTGGACATGCTACGGGCTTCAGCTTCCTGACTACATCCCTACGGACTGATATATATACGCCGAGGCTTTGAAGCCGAATGGTATTGTAGTATACTGCAACACCCAACCCCCAAACTGGACTCCGAAGAATTTCCGGGAATTCAGGGACAATGAAACATGGTCGTAACCAGACTTTTCATCTGTCGCCAACATTCTAGCACCTTTTTCCACCAACCGGTACACGTGGTTAAGGTTCTCTAGCGAGAACGGACAATCCTTCACCCACAAATTCAGGAACCTCTCATCATGACACAAGCGCGGCTTGTTTGGTTCCACTGTCAACGGCATAATCAAATGAGGCATTGTACACTCCCCCACCCTACCTAACAGCTCCAAGGCACCTGTTTTAATCTTTTCCTCGAGCTCCGCCGCTATGAAGCTAGCAAACGGCCTACAAGAGGGAGCATTTGGAAAATACCTTTCTGGGGGAATAGCCGAGTCAAAACACTCGCCCTTAAAACTGCCCTTGAAATTTTGAAAGAAATCATGCACATCCACTCCTTCCTTTACCCAAGTAAGGATTTCATTCGCCGATTCCTCGTCCGTACACACTAAAGGGACTATTTTTTCCCACTCCTCTTTGCACTGGCCGAGCTGACCAGCCACAAAATAATTGGGATCTCTGAGAGGTAACGAAGACACATCAAACTGAGCTCCATGCTTCAAAACGTCCTCAAAATCCGTGGGGTTCTTGGCTGGGAGCCGGATTTCCTGTCCTTCCATGTTAACCCATTTCGGCGATAGTCGCCTGGCCGCCATCGCCGCCATGGGATCAAATCCAGAAGAGGCTTCCCACTCTGGTATCTCAAAAGGTAGAAAACAGTTTCCCTGAAAACATGGAACCTCTAGTTAGCAACCAGTGGCTAAACAACCAACTACTCTCTCTGGAAGGACAGAAAATCCGACCCCCAGCCCACGTGACGACAAAACGTCCCCACTAGGGAAGGTAACCCCAGGAAGGGAGTCAGAAGATCACATCTTTTGCTGCGCCTCCTTCATTTTCATACAATCTTTTATCCAGTGGTCCTGAGAACCGCAGAAAAAACAATTATAATTGTGAGCCCTCTGCTGACCCGTGGCAAAACGAGAACCTCTCCCCCTATAATACGGACGCCTGCCGTAACCGCGATATTGATAACCAGGCTGCGCCCCCGCTTGGGCCAGAAAAGGAGAAAGCAACTGAGAAAAGGAAGCCGTTGCCAACTGTGGGTAAAGCTCGTCTAGAGGAGACTTCCTCTTCTGAGGCGCTTTCTCCTCCTCGTCACTAGAACTACCACGACGCTTTTTTGGCTCGGGCTTGGGAGACTTACGGCTGGAAGCAATAGCTTTTGCAATAACATCACCACCTCCCGAACCGAATATATTTAGCACAAACGCGGCCATGTCTATTTTCCCTTGGTTTCTTCTCGCTTGTCGATACATATTCTCGAAAAGGCTAGTGTCCTTGTGCCTAACGGACGCCGAAACGGAGGAGAGTTCATCCATGTACAACAGCATCAACGACTCGTTGGGATCATCCTGCATGGCCAACGCCTTTACCTTATCTTTAGCGGCTTGCACAGTGTCCACCTTCGGAATCTTAGCAGCCGGTGGCTGACCAACCTCCGTCTCATCCGGCCCCTGTTTGGTAGACGTTTTGTCCTTAGGTGCAGTCCCGGGGATCTGTAAACAAAGGCAAATTGTCCTGATATTACCCTAAACACATACCACGCGAGGCAACCCCAAAAAAAACCCTAAAAAGAACAAGCCAACCATGAAAGTGGACGGCCCGTCGTTCAATTCAACGTTCAACGTTCGACGTGCTCCTCGCTCCCTTATCGACGCCTTACAAAGAAGTATCCGGACCAAACGATATAAAGGAAAACCACATACCTTTATGTCCTGACCAGACGGCTGACCCATCTCATTGGCCAACACTATCGCCAAGTGCAATAGCATCAAAAGGCTGGACTTCGTTTCGTCCTTCCCCGCACAATCGAGCATTTCCTCAGCTGCCTCTCCTGTTAACTGACGAAAACCATCTTTAAGCTCATCCACCGACATTCCCTCTAAAGGCTGATCCCTTTGCATTCGAGCGTACTCCTTCGGGGTTTCTGCCGTTGCAAGCCTTTTCAATAGCGGAAGCAAATCCTTTCCGGCCAATGAGTGCCGCCTTTTAAGTGTCGTCGGAAGCACCATCTGAAATCAAGAGGCAAAACATGCTTCCCAGGACGAATATCTGGTTCAGATTCTGTTCAGAATCTTTCACCGGATCCGAACCTGATTCCAACCGGATTCGATTCAGATTCCGACCCA
>NMRB01005668.1:1561-18883 GCA_002633025.1 Notospermus geniculatus
TAGGCCTAAGTGATCAGTGGGACGTCAAATTCAAGTATTCCCTTTTATGACCTTACGCAACACCAACAAACCACTGATCACTGATATTGACCATAATCTTTACCACAGCATTCCATTCAAATCTGACAGGCCTAGATGTGCTGTTCTGTTCTCCCCCCACTTAAATAGGGGTCCAGAAATGAAGAAAATCACACATTTTATGCAAATATTTCAGCAAAACCAATATGTTTTGTAATGATTTTTCTATGAATGATAAATAATACCATTACTCTCCCAGTATAACAAACATTAGGGAATAATTTCACTGTTTTCATGCTGATTTCGGACATTTTGCAAATACTCATTGTTTTCCTAATTAATGAAACTGATGACACATTTTTCTTTCATGATTATGTAGTTCACATTGTTAAATATTATACCTGAAGTTATCATGAAAATCAAACAACTGCAACATCATGAAAAATTAGTTGGGAAAATGGTTCCGAAAGTGAACAGCCCCTTTGAGCCCTCTGCGTCAAGCCGGTCCTGAGTAATAGCACTTACTTGATTTTCAGGTTACGCCACCTGGCGGCCATACTGGATGTCCAATCGGGCTGAATCTTTGTATTTTTAAATAAAGGTACCACTCCAATGCATGTTTATGCAAAAATATGAAGTCGCTCGGTGAAATAATAACAAACTGTGAGAGGTTCGTCACTTTTGTCAAACCTTGACCTCTGTGACCTTGAAAAGTAGGTCAAATCGAAAACCCGTTACATATGTCATGTATCCTCATTAGATACACCTTATGATAAAAATTTGGAGATGATCCAGTCATTAGTTCAGGAGTTACTGCACTTTTTGTGGTTTTGGTTTTGGCCACCTGGTGGCCAAGCCAACCATCGAATCGGACCGAAACTTGGTGTCATGGGTCATCTGACCTGGGGCTATGTATGTACTAAGTTTCAGATCAATAGCCCCTGAATGTTCGAACCGAGAACAAGATGGCAGCCTCCAGGCTTCATTTTGACGGCCAGTATGGCGGCCGTGTGACGTCAGTGAAGAACCTCTATAGTGAGTGTGTTTCTAACAACTACAATAGGCCATGCGAGTGCATGAAGAGAAGTGAGACCAAGCCCTGCGATTGGAGGATGCTGCGTGCAGTCCTTTTAGGCCAATCATGCTCTCTCTCTCTCCCAATTTCTCATTCTGACTCTTCCCCCTGCTGACCAAATGCGGCCTATCCATTCCTGTATCAGTTATGGTACTTACATGATGTTTGGATCTCAGGCTACAACGACAAACACGCAGGCCGATGCGATGAAACACCCCGGAAATCGAAGCGAATAATGAAGTCAAGAGCTACCGATCGCCGTCGATTTAGACTGGTTCCGGTCCCAAGATAGCTCAAAGATCCGTCTGAGCTATGTTGGGACCAGGTACCAGTCTACCGTCTATGGGCGGTTATGTCCGCAAAAATTAGACGTGCACAAAACGTATTTGTAAGTGTAAAACATGTTTTTGTGCCAAAACAGATATGAAACTAACGAAATGAAAAAAAAGAACTGTCACGACAGAATTCGAACCCCTGCCCTTCAGTTTGATAACCACGAGTGCTAACCACTTGGCCGCTGAGACTCGTGCTCCACAAGAGATACCGCAGACTAAAATAGCGTAGTATCGAGTGCCATCTAGCGTCTTCGTTTGGCAAACATCTCTGCGGTTTGCTCTCTGCGAGCCGACATCTCTGCGAGAAAATGTAAAAATCGGGTAAAACTTTCGTGTTTGTCGACAAACTTACATCTGTTTTGCAAGAAAAAAATTCATTTTTGGAAAACACACGTTTTGCTGAAAATGATAATCACGTTTTGTATGTCTGTTTTTACACAGAAATATGTTTTACGACAAAAACATATGTTTTACACTTACAAATACGTTTTGTGCACGTCTAATTTATGCGGACATAACCGCCCATAACCGTCGATTCGTGTCTGGTTCCACTAACCTTCTCCCAGATGGCGCTTGTTGTGGTGAGCGTCGCATATGCCATGTATGCAGATATCAGGATATGACTACCATACATGTATGATTTAACCATGATGAAGTTTTTGTTCCAGTTTGATATCATATATAGGCCTACCTCTCAAAGGGATTAAAAATTTACTGTGCCTTCATATCGGAAGGCCTTTGACACTGCGTGGAGAGCTGGCCTCTGCCAGAAAGTGGTAAATGGGCAAGGGATGCAAGGGGGAAAACACTATCCTTGTTGAGAATTTGGGAGTGGAGATCAGGTTAACATGCCACCCTCCCCTTCTCCAGCCAAAATGTGGATCCGCTATTGGACTGTTTGGGAGAGGTTCGGAACGGAGGAAAGAAGAGTACATACTTTGGTTCTTTTGTAAATACCCGCGTCAGAACCTGCAGAATATTACATAATGAACTGAGGTTGTCACGACCTGGTGGTGATCATTGCTCACCACAGGACACCCTCAAAAAGATAAAAACAGTGGGTGGTCCAAGGCCTTGCAGACAGGGTGCACCTCATTTATTGGCCACTGCTGTTGAAAAGCCCTCTGTCAATCATGGCTGGCTAGAATATTTCGAACCGGTGTGACAGGGATGAAAGTCCGCCTGGAATCAAAGTCCGGTCTTATTGTTCAGAGAGGGATTAGAATACATGGCTATGGAGACCATGACCATTCGAATACAACTTTACAATAGCGGGCTGTTGTTTGGCGGACTTGCATTTCTAGGACGTTGATTCCTGTCACACCGGGTTTCAGTGTGGGATGTTCCCCTGATTCTTGAGTAGGCCTATTTGGTGGACATAAAAACAGTACATGCTGAAATTCGTTTATAGTACAGAAAGTTTTCCAGGAAAAACACTTTATTAATCGCTAGACACCACATTCATTATTATAGACATACATGTACATCTTTGTATTACAGTATAAATTGCATAATCTTTTACATGTATACACAGAGTACGGTGTGACAAGAATGAAAACCCCCAGAATGTAATTCTGGATGTATTGTTCAACAGGCGATAAGGATACGGCTATAGAAACCAAGACCATTAGGATATAACCTTAAAGGAGCTCGACGTCCAAGTTGTAAACAAACTGGTTTGTTTACAAACAGTGGCCAGCAAACTAGTTTTGTTCCTTCGTGAAGGTGGCAGCACCAGTAGCACCCCGTGATCGTTAGACTGGTGCACGGTCCAATGCAACTCACTCACAATATTCACGTCAGTACAAATCACCGACAATAGGTGGCAGCACCGCAGGCGTCGCGTGGATAGAGAACCAGTGAGTGAGTGTTTACAACTTGGACGTCCAGCTCCTTTAAGCTACGTTTCGCTAACACGCGGTAAGCGGAATGCGGATCGCGGAAACAGAATGTGGTACATGTATACGCAACGCGGCAAACATTCCGCGTGTTCCATTGATCTGCATGTCGTATCACTTCTGTTTTTGTGAGCATGGCGCCGGTTTGGTCCGTCGTCCCTGATCAATCTCGATGCTCTGTAGTGCGCGGATTTTTATCTCGATGGAAAAATCGCTACACGGAGTGATCGGTCTTTCTGCGTTCCTACTGCGTGCAGACAAATGGATGAATGGAAATGGCTTGGAGCAAACAAATGTCTATTCCATGTTCCGTTTTCGTGATCCGCATTCCCCTTATACATGTACATGTACATACTGCGTGTCAGCTAAACGCAGCTTTACAGTAGCGGCTTATACGGTAACTCCGACTTGTTTTCCTAGAACTAATAATCCTTTCACACCGGTATAGTTTTTAGTTTTTTGATTATACATTAGGCTGACAACATCAATAGCAGACGACAGGCATGATTTTCTAACAATAATATAATTTGGAGACACAAATTTCATCAATATGAAAATCACTACTGAAAAGGGTTTTATTAGAATTTCGTATCTCCTATCTCCCCCTAATGCCCTCACTTATTTGTGTGTATGACCATAAAGGAATCAAACATAAAGGTTCAACTTACAAATTCAGCATTTTATACAGTGTACTAGCAAAACCCGTGCTCCGCACGGAGTAGTAGCCCTAAATGATTGTTTACAACAAAGTCAAGTTGGATGGAACGTTCTGACCACGTGCTCCGTCCATTACCAATGAGGAACCAGAGGAACTAATCCATGACGCGGCGCTGATGAACAACTCAGTCTAAAATATGACGTCGAAAGTGAGGCTAACGTTATTTGCCATTTAATTCTGGAAAACTACACCCCATTTTCCAGCCCTAATATACCCGAAATTAGTCCATTAAATTTCGGATTTTACACATTTAACATCAAATATAGGACTGACTCAATGTATCTGAATGTTTTCAAACGAAAATTCAAGTGCATCAAGTGAATTTTATCAATAAATTGACTATTTTAGCGTAAACGACAGATCGAAGAGCAACGTCACTGATTCTGAATGACGCACGACAGAACCACGTGCGATGTCAAAGAGGTTTTCAACTGGCGGCGCATGCGTTTTTGAGTAAAAACTAAGTTGTTCCCATCGCCTCCTTTGGGCACGCCGGTTCCCCATTGATGACGTCATTTGATGACGTCAGTGCACAGCCTCTATACCACGTCTGCGCTTGAAAATCAATTCCAAGAATTGATGCTGTGCGATTGATGCCATGATTACATCCATAACGACGTCTGCACGCACGTGACATCATCAGTGCTGTGACGTCATGGGATGAAATGTTCTGACCACGTGCGCCGTCCATTACCCATTGTTGACGTCATTTGATGACGTCAGTGCACGAATACCATCGGCAGCGTGACGTTGCTATGGGTGACGTCACAAACTTGATGCTGTGCGATTGATGACCTCACAAATGCATGCTGGTCGACGTCACGTCAGGTTACCATGGTTACGTCCAAAACAACGTCTGCACGCACGTGACATCATCAGTGATGTGACGTCATGTTGGATGGAACGTTCTGACCACGTGCTCCGTCCATTACCCATTGATGACGTCATTTGATGACGTCAGTGCACGAATACCATCGGCAGCGTGACGTTGCTATGGGTGACGTCACAAACTCTAGAACCTGCTTCAAACGTCTGTTTCGAAAAATCACTTATATAGGTGCGATGTGATAAATTTTTCCACATTTTTTGGTGCCGTTCCAATCATGTAGACTTTAGAATAAAATATACCAAATATCACGTCATTCGAGTCAGGAATAAGAACGGAGATAGAGTTACAAAAAAACCCGATTCGGAAATAATATATAAGATGTGAACAGTATCCTTTCAAACTTGAACAGGTTTTCATTCTAACTCTTCCATATGATAGGCAAGATCCTTCTGCATGTTAACTGCAAATTTTGTTGAATTCTGGAAAGTTGACCTCATGAACGATACAATGGCTGGTATTCATAAAAGTTAGCAAATGCTTTTACTTAAGATTTGTACAGCGAGGTCCAATGTAAATGTATTACAAAACTTGAAGTAAAAGCATTTGCTAGCTTTTATAAATACCAGCCAATAGGACTGAATTACCTAATGAGAACCCCACAATCAATACCACGGTCATCTGTGTGCATTTGAATAGGCTTACGACTTTTAACGTACATTTGCACATGGAACACTAAATGGTGCTGAAAACAGCTGTTATCCTCAGAAATGGAATTCAAGGAATCAAGTTGATATTTTCATGTACTCCTCCACCACAAAAACAGTTGAAGCTCCTGCCTATTTACGTAAAGCCAAAATTCACACAATGAGAGACATCTGGTGGTGACACATGAAGTGTACCCCTCAGTTACTTCATTGTTTGCAGATAAACCTTTGTTTGATTCCTTTAGGCTGAGTTCACTACACCTACACGAACGCGCCTTGCAAACAAAGTTTCATGGTCGTGAACCCTTTGTGAAGCCACTGTTTGCTGGCAGCTGTATGTGAATCCGGCCTGATGGTATAAACACCAATGAAGGCTGTTACAGTTCATTTGGAGAACTCACTCCCACTGCACACTGTAGACTAGTCACCAACAGCCACACACAACGTCTAATTGGCATGTCCAGTACACCAAGGTTTGAAGAGTGTTTGTTCAGTCAGTGTGTGAAGGGATGACCACTGCAGTGTGTACTGTACCAAATTACGGTAGTTACACTGACAATGCCTTGGACATTCGCAAACATGTACACGTAGATCTAAAGACCACATTTTCACCAAGTGACTGTGGTGGAAGACAACAATAACTCACTGTTGATAAATGAATATAACCGGCACATTATGTCCAGGCCTGTGTACCACGCAAGTGCGGTTACCACAGTCAAATGATGAGAATGCAGTTTTTAGACCTTTATGAACTTTTAATTCACTGTTGCTATAACTCAGTTATTACAGTATACAGCCATTGAGCATGGCTAGTAGACACTCTAGGGCTGGAGTGAATATAGGTTTTATCAAGAATATATTATAATTGTAATATTGTGATATATTTATATTAATATTGTAATATATTCTTGGTTTTATTTGAGAGAAAGACAGTCTTTTTTTCTTCTGACCACTCTGAATTAATAGGGTTCGCCATAAGCTGCACTTCCATTACAGAAAAAGCCGGTATTTGTCCGGGCTTATTCTGCTTCCATTACAGAATGTCCGTGTTTACGTTAAGATTGCTTGCCACATTGCGCATGCTCAAAATTACCAGAACAATACGCAGTTCACTCCACGAGTTGCCATCTGTAGCTGAACTTATTAACCTCAAATCCACAAGTGGAAACGGAAGCCGTGAAATATCCGGTCTTATTTATATGCGGATAGACACCGGTACCATTAAGACCGGGTTTAAAAGCTGTAGTGGAAGTGCAACTATTTTGGTCACATGGGGTCGTATTCATAAAGCGGTTCTAAAGACAGAACCGCTTATGAATACAACCCATAGAGCAGAGGTGACACCTATAGAGGCTCATTGTTCGAGAGACGCGGTTCACCAAGCACGGCCAATCACACCTTGAATCGTCATGAATAATAAATAGGTAAAGGTGGCATGTGTGTACTATAAGTTCAAACCCACGCATATTCTCGCATGGTCTGCTTCACCGTGGATAACCCCATTAACTTGATACAGTGAAGTTGCAATGAGGAAAAATTACAAAAACCCATCATGCATGTGGAGAGGGCTACACTATCATTAAATACAGGGTTCCCACCCTTTTCATCCCAAAAAATTTCCCTACCTTTTCCCTACTAATTTCCGCTGGCTTTCCCCCAAGATTTAGGGTCTGAACGTTCCAAAACCTGATCACACATGCTGAAGGTCATTGATGTGGTTACTAACTAGACGTGCGGGAGGATGATGTCCTCCATGTCCATCTGGATTGGCACTCCATAATTTCAGAAAATCGAGCCAGCAGCATCAGTTACACTCATTCTGAATGGTTTAAACTGGCAGGTCACTAAAATTCCCTACCTTTTCCATCTTTTGATGTTGATGAAGTAATTTTCCCTACCGGGAAAAGGTTTTGAAATTTTCCCTACTTTTTCCAGATTTCCCAACTGTGTGGGAACCCTGTAAATATGCAGAAACTGTTCCTAGCATTTCTAATGCCCTGCACAAAGACTGGAAAACATAGCAAACTTTCAGAGCATATTTATAACTATTTACAATAGTTGCTGATTGTTCTTGTTCTTGCCATACCTAAAACAGGATAAGCACTTGATAAGATAATTGTAACATTGATCGTTAATACCACGGAGGTATGAAGACCTCCAGGATAATACACAGATTCTGCAACGCCATCAATCTATTTTTAGAATTCCACACTCCTTTTTATTGCACTTGGCGTGTGGTCATTTAAGAAGGAACTACATTGTACTTGCAAATTCCTAGAACTGGGGTTGGGACATCGCCTTAAGACAGTGCAACTGATCTTCAACATTCTGGGCCGTATTCAAAAAAGGTGATCATCACGCGAAAAGACTAAGAGGCATGTATTAACTTCACTAAATGCACACACTTTCACCATGCATTTGATGAAATTACTCGCGTCTAAGTCTTAAACACCCTTTTTGAACATGGCCCTCTATCTTTTCTCATTGAATAGGGCAGGCAAGAGTGTGCCGAACGGGTGATACGACCTGATACCCAGGACTGGGGTGGAACACGAAGATGACACCTCCAACTTATCGCTTGAAGTGGTATCTAAAATGTTTAGAGTGTTCGAGGCATGAGATAAAGACGGACTGACTGTCGATCACAAACGACAGGCAAAAATCTTTCGGAAAATTAGACTGCTCGCCTTGTGAACCACGATGGCCAATGTTCGTCAGTGCACAGGTGTTGGCGCCGAGGTTGAAATTCGGCTGAAGAGGTTGCTGTAGTACTGATATGCCTATGGGCCGATTTTTTAAACGATGGCTAAGATAACCATCGGGTTTCAGTAACCCTCGGTTGACGAACTGTTTGTTAATTGAAGTGAATTTTTCAATTTTATGAATCGTTGATAGCCAAACATTCTGAAAGTCAAAATGTTTACTTTGGTTAATTCACGGTTTGTCAGAAAAGCCGATGATTAAACCGCGGTTTACCTTAACTATCGTTTAAAAAATCGACTCAATGAGCATAAAGTTAACTGGGTTTTCCCCAGGGGAGTTTTCTCGTCCCTTCTAGATTGTTCTGGATTTTTCCTTCTGGGTTGTTTTATATTATTTCTCTATTGTTACCGTATCTGGATTGTTCTAGAATGTGTGAGATGCATCCTGATGCGGTGGCTGGGGTATAAATACCGGTTACATAGGAATCTGGGCAGAACTCACAACAAGAACGTCTAAGACTGTCGGAGGTCGCAAAAAAGTTAAATGATCGATCAATTGATCAAGATATTGGAAAAGACCGTACTGCCGGGAAGACCCACTAAGAGATTTCTGCCAAGAAGACCAGACAGCCGTTCTACCCTGCCACCGAGTTAACAGTCATAGGGGCCTACAGTCTGATTTATCCTCGTAGAAACCCTCGTCCTCTTGGAATTTTCCAGGAAAAATGGCTAAGATTCTGTCACTGATTATCAAGACTGGTGTGTGTAATTTGTAAGAGAAAATAAACCAAAATTCCGATAGATCGCCATCGTTCATATCGCTTTAGCAAAAGGATCACAGTCTGGACGTTGGGTTACAAGGCCTCTGAGAAGAGCAGACAGCAATAACAGATACCTAGGACAGTCGTCATCAGTTAATAGGTCTGAACTCTAACTCGAGTTTACCAGTCACTGCTGTATCTGTCAAGTAGATACCGGTACTGAGAAACCACATGTCGATGACCTTCACTAGTTGAACTGATGACAAACCTTGACAGGACACATGTACCGGTACACCCATGACAAAAAGTAAATCGACAGTGGTTTTTCACACCCTATTATTCATGAAGTACCGGTATGCACACTTCTAGCTCAGATATGGTCCTTCTATATCGCATTCATCTATATGTCCACGAGCAAACAGCCCTGAAACATGTCAGCCAAAGGTAAAATTTTGAACTTCGACCTCTGTGACCTTGAACAGTAGGTCAAATCAAAAACCCATGGGATAAGTCATGTACCCTCACTAGATGTAGGCTACCTATGATAAAAATTTGGTGAGGATCTGATCAACATTTTTGGCTTGGATGTACCAATACATGTACTTCAGGGGAGATCAACCACGTCGCTTTAGTGCAGGTTTCGCAGGGAATGCACAATGGGGGCTTTCCCATTTCTTTTTGTGCTTCTTTTGTTATCGTATTAAGTCGTTAATATAAACACAATGTCATGCAGACCGTAGTTGTCTGAAAATATCATAGAGTACTTTGTTTTTGGCTAAAATGTACAATTCATACCAAAAATTTCAGAGACTCTTGACTGCATGATGAAGACGTCTGTCTCTTTATTCCCCACTGGTTCCCGCCATTTCCAGAAGAGTCGAGTCTTGAATTCCCATATCAACATGCCTTAGCTCACCAGATCTGTGTCTCCCGGATTTCACTGATGATGTGGCTTGCCTTTGTCAGGGCCTGAAAAGGAAAAATAACATGTTAAAATCTCAATGCTGCTGTTGTATTGTATCAAAGGCGAATACCTTGTTGTACTGAGCAGAAATGCATAAAAACACACCATTATTAAAACGTTAACCATATGTCTTGTTTAATATCATTCATTTCATGCATTTTTATGATCATTATGCGACATTAATATGTTTTCCTTCGGCAATTCGATCCCATTGCTGGGAGGTTCCGATTTAAAGTAAGATCCATTTATTCCGCGAATTCTCCCAGTCTCCCGAAATAGCAGCCAATGGGAAAGAGTGATACATCGGCCCATTAAAAATCATAGGTCAGTTGTATTCGGGGTTGGTTTTATGCCAGGACTTCGCTATAAGCTAGCTTCTGATTGGCCGATTTGACGACAGAAAATCTGTCGGTGGTTCCCGCCGAAAAGGCACGGAATGTGACAGGGTCAGAAGAGGTGCGACGTAGGAGATGCGTCTGAATGACCCTGTTTCGAGAGGATGATCTGTTCTCCATACCTTCAGCATTTCCTGAGCCTCACGTCGCCTGGCTGCTATATGTTCAGACTCCTCCAGTAGACAATCAATCAACCCTGTCTTGTAAAGCTGACTAACTAGTTCACTCTGTAAATTGTCCTTTATGTAATTCACTAAGAAGTGCATTATTGCCTTTGGTACGCTGTCCTGGATAATTTTGCGCACAATAAGGAAATATGACTTGATTAAACGCTCGATGACCTCGCAGTCCCTTTGTTCTCGAGATGAAAGCTTTCTGGCGGTAGCTTCTGTGGGCTGTAAAACAAATTACATTGAAGGTTAAGGCTTCTGTTCAAAGGATACCACCATTCTTCATTCAGGGGATGGGAATTCGGCGAGATGGGATTGGGAGAAATAGGAATTTGGTGAGGTGGGAATTGGGCAAGCACACCTGTTAGAGCCTTTTGAATCCGTGCATCGAACTGATTTCATAACCTTAACTCCTTGATGATGAAATGGCCTGTCTATTGCACGTGTTTATTAGGTGTTATCGTAGTTATGATGCAATGACAACGTTCACCATTCCCGGCTCATTTGCATTTCAAATGGCAAACGTTGTGCACAAAGGGAATGATTGTGATTTCTTTTTTACATATACTTCTGAACCCATCAAAATTAGAAATATCGAAAATAGGAGAAGATATTTGACCAGCACATGCCCTTGACAATGTATCCGTGCACACTGCGCTTTGTTTTATTTGCCAAATAACCAAGAATAATGAAGCTATTCATGATAAAAGTTTCTTGATTTTTTTTAAATTCATATTTCGCCATGTTAGAATCTATGGAGGAGAAAAGGAAGGAAAGGGCATAATGGCTGAAGAAGCATCAATTTACAATATCGTCATACATAGTGCATCATGCTTATGGATTTTCTAATATTTGATCGTTCATTTGGTGAGGAATTGTGACTACTTCTTATATAAGCCTCGCCAAGTGACACGGCATTATTACTGATATTGACAACAAAATGGTCGCTCTGTTCGATGGAGGCTCTAACAGGTGTGCAAGAGAGGAACTTGGCAAAACTGGAAGATACTGAGATGTTCACAAAGAACAACGATGAAAGGTTCCAGTCTGTCAACAGTGCGAGGCTGCTTGAATTAGGCCTACCCACCTACATTATATGATGAAAACTCGGTGAAGAACCTTTTCAAAAGAGGAAGAGAATGTTATGGAAAATTTCCTCCAAAACATACAAATCCGATTAATAGACAAATCCCAAATTCCCAGATCTGCGCACTTCCGCCGAAATCGCAAACACAACTTCGATCTGAAACCAGCTGACGTGACGCAATCCATGATTCAGCAATGGTCGACTCTGACCCAACGTCGTCCAAGTCACTGTCGTGGGGTTCTCTGCATCACGTCATTCACTTTCAGACCGAGGTTCTGTTTGTGATTTCGGCAGAAGTGCACAGATCTTTCTCGTTTACGTCAATTTGGGACTTGTCTACTAGGGCCACGTGAACCCGTGATGCAGCTTGCACCTCACAGGCATACTCACGACTTCAGGTAGCAAGTTGATACCCTTCTGTGGTGTCGTCTTCTCCTTGTTATGAAGGGGTGAGCTGCTGATGCTGCTTGGTTGGCTAGAAGATCCATAATCTGGAACCAGGTGATCCCCCTTTCCTGCTCTCACCCAATTTCTCCATGTACCACTACCAGGACCATTAAGCTCCTTCAAAAGGGAAGAGAAAACGATTTGAACAACAAGCGTAACTCCAAGGCCCATCTAGCTCAAAGTACAGTCCTCCCTCGCTATTACGAACCCCTCGGGGTCCAAGGGGTAAGTTCGTAATAACGAGGAGTTCGTAATAGCGAGGATTCGTCCGTGGGGGCATCATGATGACCACACTGAGTAGGCTGCCGTCAGCAAGCATGAAGAAATCTGGTACACATTTAAAAGACATCTGCTGAAATCGCTAAAATCACAGTTTGAAGCTAAAAAATCATTAAAACATTTATTGCACTAGTCCAGTCAGTCATTCAGCTGAGGCTTGAAACACAAGCTTGGATAATTTGGTTTGTATTGTACACAACGTAACTGATCACGGTGAGGAATTGGGTCTCACAGGTGACCAAATACGCCTAAATACACACATGCCGTGAAATTTTGGGAGCCACACGTTGGGTTCGTAATATCCGGGAGTTCGTTAAATCGAGGTATGTAATAGCGAGGGAGGACTGTACGTTTGAAGCAGACAGCACAAGAAATGTAGTGGTTGTCTTGGTGGTTTTGACCAAAATAACCTCAGTGCAGATGCAAAATA
This sequence comes from Notospermus geniculatus, assembly GCA_002633025.1. Lineage (NCBI taxonomy): Eukaryota > Metazoa > Nemertea > Pilidiophora > Heteronemertea > Lineidae > Notospermus > Notospermus geniculatus. Next base: position 14,374 of record NMRB01005668.1, read on the forward strand.
CTCCACATCCAGTAGAGGTTTTCCATACTCTGGTGGACAGAAATATTAGGACAGTGGCCAATTTGAAGTTTGATGTTTTCTGCCTAGTGTTGGTTGATGAATGTAACACCTTATGGCATTACTCTTCTTAGGCCCCGCCTACTGGCGGGGCCTAATGCCTGTCAATTATCAAGAATAACTGTTTATATTTCCATTACGCAATACAATTACTCCTTCTGATACGTTCACAACCAATCAGTTCCAATGATTGAAAGATATGTACTTACTTTTAAAGCCACAATGTATTCAATTAGAAAGCGCTTATGTTCACCAACATTCGTGTTGTGTAAGAGTACATTTTACTCTGCTCTATCTGCATGCATTAGTGCTCTGCATGCAGTTTTTTCAGTGTGTGCTGAAAACTAGGTCTTGATTCTTTGAAGCACGAATCAGGCAAGCATTTTGAGGACCTTCACGAGGCCATGAGACCTCACCTGCACTCTCCTAACTCTTTGAAAATACTGTAAAATTCAGTACAGAGGGTTCAGTACCTTGCTGTATAATGTTATGTCTGCACACACTGAAAATGTCATCACCATTTAGAAGATACAGGACTTTCATTAACTTTTTCCCTACCTGGGTCATGACTTCCATTTTTTTATGGAAGTCAATTTGAGAAGATGCAGGGGTCTTTAGAATTCCAGCAATTCTTTTTCGGCGTCATGACTTCTTGTTACATGTATTTTACTGGGGTCAGTTTGTCAGTGCCACCTTACTACTCCCCTTCGATTCACCGAATCAATGACGTAGTGAGCTCCACAGCCAGGGAGTGCGTGGTTGTCATGGGCGACGGGAATCCCCAGTTCTATTTTGAGCTGCTCTAGCAAGAATTCACACACGGCACGGGGTGTCCCGCAGATCGCAATTGAAGAAAATTTGGTGCGCGACTTATAATATCTTGATACCTGCGTCAGCTGCGATCTAGCTGATGTCAATGGAGACTGGGTATACAGGTAGGACTTCCACACTTTTTCTATCAGCGTATCATTGAATTTATCTGCGTTTTTGAGACTTCAGAGTTACTTATATTTGCGTCATTTCTGTAGTTTACATGCTGAATAGACGCCATACACAAGCTTAAAGGAGCACGGTATTGTCACTTTTTCTCGACAGCCGGCGCCACTGTGCCACTCTCCAACGCAGGGACCAACGACGTATTGGCGAGTTGACCCGATTTCCTCCGTACATTTTGTAATGCATTTTTGTAGTTCGTATTACTGCCGCTAGGTGGCTCCCTCTACGTCGGCAGTCAAATAACGCATTTGAGATCCAATACCGTGCTCCTTTAATGAAACCCCTGAAGATACGATGTTAATTTACCTTTTCTTCATGAATTACTGTTTTACTTGTTGATTCTTTAAGCCTCCTCGTGTCATCATCAGCAGCTAAATTTTCTGTTAATGTTCGATGGACCAATGTTGCCTCTGTGAAGTCGGGGTGCTTGGTATTAATGTAGGCAAGTTCTATAGAGACTAAGTTTTCAACCTGAAATATTCAAATCAAACTGCTGAGAAAATCAGCATTTGACATGATAATATTTTTGAAATATCGGGTGGCCCCCCCAAAAACGCAAACACATCTTAAGGCCATAACTTTTACACTTTTTTAACAAATGTTCTGGCATTTCATATGTGATATGAGGCTGTTAATTGTGGCTTGTGGTAAAAATGTCAGGTAAATATCTCAAGGCATTACAAAAANGGTGCCAGGAAACCGCGTTTCCGGCACTTTTACCCCCAAATTTTCAGGGCTTCACGCCTTCGGTGCTCAAGGAATGGGGTTTGCCCATTCCACGCCCCCTCGTTCGGCAACTCCTGGATCCGCCACTGGTGGGAGGATGAACAAGCAACAACCTTCTTTGTCTTACCATTGAGTTAGTTGTTGGCAGCCTTCGCCGTAATAAAGCTGTCACGACATCTACAATCTTCTCGTGAAGTTTTGGAAATCGTAACATCTCTTGTTGCGTACCACAGTGTTGAATGATCCTCTGCATCTCCTCGTGAACGAGCTCGACGCATCGAAGACTAGGCTCCTCAAGACGTCGAATCTGTCGCTTGACCAACAACTCAAATGATATCTCTGGCACGAACAGTGCCGGACGCGGCCCTGTCGCATTACGGATTGCTGTGAGTATATCAAGGGTTGCTAAACCTCCTAACGGGTCCACTGACTGTAGTGTTCTGCCAAATGTCTCGTGGAAAATGTAGCATATTCGTGCACCGCCACAACTGAAATACATGTATATAAACTTTAACTTTAACTTTATATACATCTGTATTATTCAATCATTCACGACTTGATGCCCAGTCATTTTGATGCCCAGTCATTTTAGGCATGTAGAGAGGCCGATCTCTCCTCGACATCGTATGTTTCCATTGTCACGACAGGTAGCGCTCGTACCTCGCACTGACCTGTCACCGCGCGCTCAAGGCATCATGGGAAATTTTGGGACTACTTCTTGCATTTTCAAGATGGCGGTCAATTCTCCCGTTCCCCAAATATCATCCTTTTCTTCTCAACAACGTCATATCTATGACAGTTTCTCATCAGAAATGAAATATCAGTAGTTAATTTTACAAAGTTTGCAATAAATAGGCCTCATATCGCTATTTTCCTAGGACTTACATCCGTGGCGCAGTAGATCAGGCAAGTTGTGATTTGGCTCACGTATTTAGAATTAGAAACTAACAAGTTTTGGCGTGATGCGCCGCGCGCGGACACAGGTTGGTGCGTGCAGCCTGAGCGCCGCCTCCAGGAGCTCTGGTTTCCTCCTACATATCGTATCGTATGAGTAACTATACTGCTCTGAGTTGGCACTCCTGAACTAATACGCTATTTTAAAAGTACTTACAGTTCACTGGTTTCTATATTCCTTGCCGTGCCTTCAATTGTATTACAATATGCTGTGGCAAATCGAGTGATGATCTGCAGTAGTAACTGTCCCTGGAATGAAACACATTCAACAGGTTATAAAGGTTCTTCACTGACGTCACACGGCCGCCATCTTGGCCGTCAAAATGAAGCCATGGAGGCTGCCATCTTGTTCTCGGTTCAAAAGTTTAGCGGCCCGTACAGACCACTGGGAGCATACAACTCAACAAATCACTTTACCTCTAACAGTTTTTGAACATAAGTAGTTGGTCTGGTGCGAAAACCGTGTTGAAAACAAAAGCGAATCGTCCATACGGCTTGCTGTAGAAGAGGTCTGATGACTGCCAAAAACGTCAAAACTGCGTGCTGACGCTGTGACGTTGCATCATTTGATGGCCAAAATGGCAGAGATTTTGGGCTGTGCCGTCACGTGTCTAGAGGGGCATGCCACCAACAAATTACTCATACAACAAAGAAAGACTGGACACAAACAAACAAAATGTAAAATAAACAATGATTTTCTTGGCCCGCGAAAATACCCGTGATACATTATCTTTTTGTGGCCTTCAGCACAGAAAAGATGTCACACTATTTTTGAAACCATTATAGTCGGGTCAAAATATGAAATATATGGCCCAAACCCAAAAAAAATTGCAACATAATGTTTTATTGTTTTAAATGCTAAGGTACACCATACTTACACCCCATAAATGTATTACCAATATATAGAAACATGGCATCTTAGAAGCAGACAAGCATATTTTTAATTGTTTTATGTGATAATAAATGACATTTTTACGCAAATTTCACAAAATGGGTCAAAATACATAAAAATCGCCATTTCCAATAACGTAACTAGTTAAAAACTACAAAAAACATGCTTTTTCGATTACGAGGCACCATGTTTCTATCTGTTTGTAATACATTTATGGGGTGTAAATCCAACCGTTCATAAGTTAGTTGTGCATCAGTTCCCATTCTCCTGTACAAAGTTAGTTCTTGGGTCCAATGATAAAGTCAGTTCCAGATTGCAAATTGCAAATTAACCCCTTTCCCGGGGTCAGATTTCTGGAGACTTTTTTTCTGGAGCTCAGTATGGCCTACCTCAGCATTTAAAACAATAAAACGTTTTGTTGCAATTTTTTTTGGGTACAATCTTATATTTACCCGACTATTACCAATTCACTACAATGTTGAGAAATGAAGTGCCATCATCTCGACTTGATTTGGGACCTTCTCTTTCTCAATCGAATGCTCATGATTCTAGTCACCAATAACTTAAAGCCACACTGTATTGAATTCAGAAATTGCTTACGTCCCCCAACGTTAGTGTAGTGTAAAATGCACTGTACTCTATCTGAATGCATTACAGCTCTGCCTGCAGTTTTTTCATTGTGTGCTGAAAACTAGGTCTTGATTCTTTGAAGTACGTATCAGGCAAGCATTTTGGGGACCATCACGAGGCTATGAGACCTTTACCTGTACTCTCCTAACACTTTGAAAATATCGACGCTTTAAATATAGGGGATGACAAATACCGGTAATGAATACAGAAAGCAGGCCTTTCAATTACATGGTGGCTATAAACTATAAACTAAAT
>NMRB01005669.1:7384-18876 GCA_002633025.1 Notospermus geniculatus
CTCTCGCAGCAGTGTGGCATTGGAAACCATGAGAGTGAGATTCATGTAGTTTCCCACGTTATCGCTGTCCAGTTCTTCTTTTATCTTTTTCTCCGACTCTGTGTCTTCTTTCGTAGGGGCATAACCGCCTTTGAGTTTTGCCTGGAAGAGACGACCTCATCATTATTTGACACTTGAATACCCATATACAGTAGGCCTTTTGCCTACACCCAGTATAATTCGCCTGCGAGCGTAGGAACTTCCACATAGTCCGAAGAAAGTAAAGTGGCGAATGTCAAATGACACGATTTTGGCTTGAGACGGGGTTGCGATCCCTCTGAGGGTAATTCGCGTGCTGTGACGTAGGGAGCGACCGTGAGGTCCTGATACCGGTGTATACACCAGGATGTACACGTACCTACTTCTGTTTCTGTTAATGTCATCTTACTCACCTGATCTCCATGAGGAGCCGTTGTAACATTGTCTTTCTTGCCTTCTGAGGGTGAACTATCCTCTAGACGATCGTCCTTCTTACTTGCTCCTTCGACCTCGCTTTCAACGCGCACACCATCTGATGGTCCTTTATTTTCCCGAACATCTGAGAATAAAATGGGGTCCATTTCTTGATCATCCTTCTTTCGTGCTCCTTCTTCGACTTCATCTTCAGCGTGCACACAGTCTACAGATGGTTCATTTTTAATATCGTCAGGCATTCTTGGTGAGTTCCACTAAAACGTTTTTTACTGTACACGCGACTACTGCTGATAGCGCCCCTGCCTATATTATTATGCTGGTCACGAATATTGTCTCTCATGTCTTTGAAAGTGAATGTCGAATCAGAATTTATAGTTTTAATTAGTGAACGAAATCTACAACCGATAGTTCCGGGAGTTGGAGATATCGAATCACATGCAATTGCCATATACGGATGCGGATGTGATTTTCTTTCAGGACTAGAATCGAAACATGACTGCCTGATTCTGTTTTTGAACTAGTGCGGTAGGGTACTTCGGACCCTAACCCCCGGCATTAACCCTCCCGAAGCCGGAAGCTCGATCTCTGATGGCGTGATGGAATCTAATATTCCACTCCTCATGATGCCGCCTGAGATGGTTTCTCTGCCTGGATCTCCATGCACGCTTATTGCCAAAAGATGACAGCAAAGTTCTAGCCGAATACAAAAGAAAATTCTCTTGATTGGTGCTCAATCAAGCACAAATGATCCGCGAGGCATTGAATTGGGCCGTGGCGACACCTTTTGGTTAACTGCGATAACTGGCTCCTCATGGTGCCGCTGAATCCGCAAAATGTTTTCTGGGGGCGTTGGGTTCTTTGACACCCTTTTGTGACATCCTAGTTTCATACAATAGGCCTACATGATAAACCCAATAATTATTTTTATCATCAGTTTGCATTCACGCCCAATCCAGAGCTACATCCTAAGTTAGCCTAAAATACGGATATACCGAACGCGAATTCGCATGCGATAGGGCAACGCATGCGATTTATGCTTTGAGAGCCTTTGTTTGCGTGCAGTGCGGCGGAAAATAGCCTTTGACGCACAGGACGACGGATCGCGTTCAGTATACCCGTAGCCTCTAACTCACATGATGTAGGCCTTTGGGATAATTAGAGGCTAGGCGTGATATTTCGTGGAAAAGTAATTGAGTGAGTTGTTGTCGTATTGATTTAGAAACTAAGCCGCATGACATCCGCAAAATTTCCATTAAGTAACTTTTGCCGGCTTTTTCGCCTCTTAAAATGCGCTATATCTGCCACGAGGAGAAAGTATAAAGCTCCACCAGCATGCCAGCGTCTTTGTCACTGTTGCAACGGTGTTGAGGAAACTGGCCGAGCTACGTATACTTATTCCAGGAGGTGTCTTCTCGGACGAAATAAACCAGAGTGAACTTAGGTGGGTTTATCATTGCTGAGACGAAACCGTAACATCCTGATTGTGTGCTTGGAGCCGAAAAGAACGGGGAAGAGTTCAAAATGGTAAGCACCAATAGAATTTACGTTCGTTTTATGAATATCATTGGGGATGTTTCGAAATCAAACGATAAACCAAAACTTTACGACAACGTTATTTTTCATACTACACATTGACCAGATTTTGCATTGCATTTTCGGTACAAAAATAAAGTCGTCGTTAACGTTTACGTTTATCGTTTGATTTCGAAACCTCCCTCTTGATGAGATTCGTTCGCTTGTGAGTATTTCAACGAGGTGCATGACAGCTTTTTCATGATCCACTGAGACGGCCTGGCTAGCTTGGGCCCTTGTGATCTCCTTTTAACTGATCTTTCTTCTGTTGGATAGGTCGCGACCGATGAAGTAGATGGGTTTATTAAGCCTCTGAGAGATCCGCCCAAGTTCATAAATTCGCCCTATGCCGCCAAAGCCTACGCGACTGGCATGCTGAACATTTCATTGCTGGCATCGAATACGGCGCAACTGAGGACCGTACTTAAGGGTAAAAGTGAAGTTAGTTATTTCTACTTCCTTATTGCCTTTCTGTCGGCTTCAATGATACTCCAGATATTGATAGCCGTCATCATCGTGGTCACCGCCAGCAAGGTAGCTTCGATGGAAAAGAGGGATGGGGATGGCGTCCGGACGCCGCGACATGCAAATCAAGACACCAAGGAGGAATGTCTGCTGCTGATTATCAACACGAAGAAGTTCTTGATGATTTTGATTATGGTTGTGAACATTTTCGTACCCGCCTTTTCAGCTTTAGGACCAATGAAAACATAATCGGATTGCCTCGAGACGCAACTAACGCAAGTTATACGGACACGTCATGAATTCTCTGCCTCTGGCGACGGCATCGGGACCACCAATAGTTTCCTCACAGTAATCGCCCTGTATCTTTGCTTAGTTGCATGTCTAAGGTTTTTGAACGACGTGTGTCTGACCGTTTGCTTCAACATTTGAGAAGTAATGATTTAATATACGAAAGGCAGTCTGGTTTTATGCCTGGTGATTCCACCGTGAATCAACTTGTTATCATTAGTGATACCATTGCCACAGCCCTTGAACGTGGTGAAGAAGTCAATGCAGTTTTCTTAGATATATCCAAGGCATTTGACCGAGTCTGGCATGGAGGTTTGCTTTGTAAATTACATTCCTGTGGTATTCGTGGTAACTTGTACAATTGGTTCAAGTCGTATTTGTCAGACCGTCAACAAAGAGTGGTTTTAAATGGAGTTTGTTCAACCTTACTTCCAATCAGAGCCGGTGTACCGCAAGGCTCGGTCGGTATTAGGTCCAATCCTATTTCTTGTGTTTATCAATGACTTGTCCGCTGCAGTCATGTCTGATGTCTTTCTCTTTGCTGACGATTCGACTCTGATTGATACTTTCGTGGACATCAACAACTCTGCCTCCAAACTAAATAAGGATCTCAAATCTATAGAAAAATGGGCTAAAGTCTGGCTCGTCGACTTTAATCCAACGAAGACGGAAGCTATGACTTTCTCGTCTAAGCGAACACCAAGTTCACTTCACAATAAGCTTCACTTCTTTCATAATACTGTTAAATGTGTGGACGATCATAAGCATTTAGGTGTCTACCTAAGTTCAAAGCTCGATTGGGAGGCCCACGTTTCATATATTACTTCAAAATGCTTTAAACGCCTGAATCTTCTACGCAAGCTCAAATACAAACTCCCAAGAACTTCACTGAACACCCTGTACATAACTATGATAAGATCAGTCATGGAATATGGAATTATCTTGTACTACAATAAGGAATGCCTGCTTACGAAACANAATCCATTATTTGATCAAAACGTTATGGGGCATCACTTTAAGCCGCGCACTTTCCAGATCTAAAATCTTGCTCCTGGTCAGGGCGCGGCTACTCTAAAGGGCATATCCCACGTTATTGGTTGGCGCTGTGTAGTGCGGTTTCCTGGCTGAGCCTCGCTCAGTTTTAGGATTCTCCTTGTGGGATGTGCCCTTTACCACTAATCGCACCTCCTTGTTTCGCACATCGTATATTTTCTATGTAGGGTAGCTATAGTGCGTCTAATGACGCGACAGCACCCAGTTTTGTTAATAATAATAAATAAATGATAGTGCATCAAAAAGTGTATTCCTGAATTCGTACAATATATTGCAATAAAATGTAAGGCTGGATAGATTTCGTTCGAATCGCTAATTTTTGCATACGGGAGAACCATGCGCGGTATAGGCGCCTGGCGCGGTAGTTTTCAAAAGATCGGCCAGCAAAGCGACAACGATAGGCCTACTGTACGCCAAGCAGGCCTAATGTTGACTCGATCCCTACTCCTCATCAGCATCCTGACTCTTTTGTATTAGGCTACTGGTGTGTGTGTCCTTAATTCAACGGGCTCAGTTTCCTTTTTGGTGGTAGAAATACCGTCCATGTTTCCTCAGACTGCCTGTCGTCATCCGTCAGTGTTCATAAAAGCAGACAACTCTAGGCCAATAGGTAAAATTTCCTGGGGAACAGTCGTTTTTTGATAACTCATGGACTACAAATTTATTTAGATCGCCTATGCCTATGTCTTAATCTTGGAGGAATTATACTGTATAAATTATACGGTACTAATGAGTAGGCCTATAATTCCCGGCTCCACGGTCTAATCAAGCCATCCCCTTTCACTCCTCCTAGTTGATCTCTTTTGTATAATAAGAGTGTCAGAAGAATCTCTTTTGTATAATAAACTGGTCATTTGCATTGAACCCGACCGTGAATAAAAACTTGGTGCCTTTTTTCAAGAAAAAAAATCCACTTTGCCGAAAAAAAAACTGGTTTTAAATTTGACATTGAATGAATAAAAAATGAACAAGGCTTGTCAATGTCATAGATCGAGACCGGTCCGGCACGCCAACTTTGTTGGTTCATGATCTGGTTGAAAATTCGTTATCTGACAACCGCAAATTTATTATTGTGACGATGGGTCGCCCATGAAACGAGAAATAAAAATAATGGGAGGGGCGCATTGTTTTTGAATCACCCTGTATGAAATCACACGTGACCTCCTGACCCGGAAGTAAAACAGCAGTGCTGTTCTTTTCCGCTGAGGCCATCTCGTCGGTCTGTATTCATGGGCTCTCACCCAATTATAATCGCTTAAAATCGGGGGTTCCAGATATCCATCTGCCCTGGATGTCTTGATATAAGTAAATGTAGAAATCGAAGAATGATTTCCGAGCTGTAAGAAAGTGATCAATCCCAAGACTGCATGTATTCAGACTTTCACAACCCAAGGTATTCGCTCGGGTTGGCCAGGACCGTGGCTGTGCCACCGTCTGTATTTCATGTGCTTAGTGCATGTAGTGTGTACATAATGCACATATACACTCTGTACACTGCTGTACATTGCACACGCATTGAAAATGCTGGCGCATTCCATGGATTGTAGGCTAATTTGAAGTCGGCCTAGGTGTATCATGGTGTATAGGCCTTGGCCTACCCGCCGCCCGGCCCTGAGGGCCGGGGAGCTAGTTCCTGAGACAAAAACCGGCCCTGACGCTGAGGAGAGACGTAGGCAGGAGGCTACCGCGCTGCCTACTAGGCCTACTACGCTACAGTACAGTGCCTACCGGTACCGACCGGTCGGTACAACGTAGGCCTGCCCTCCTAGGGCCTAAGGGCTATAGATGTAATGGATAAATAGTGTACCACCTGGCAGATTTTCGACTGTCCCCCAGAAAATATCGACCTTCTACATGATTTATTGAAAATTAAATGTTATATTTTTGTGTCAGGCCTATTTGTGGCCCGGCGAGTGCGTCTGACACTGACAGAACGGCATGGATGACGTCGTGGAATGGAAGTCACATGGCACACAGTGTTGTGACGCCGTCACGTCATGCTGACGGGAGGACCATGGCGGAGTTTTGGAAAAGTCATTTGCACTTTCTTGGAACTTTGCCGGTCCCGTACGCGTCTGTGTGTACATTGCACGCTATACTTCTTGTATGTTCGTGAACTATAGGCAATTGTGAATATGACGGTGATGTGTATGTGGGATGCATACACTTAGTTTACTTGCAATCCGTGTTTGAGTAAAAAATACCCTGGAAAAACTTTGTAAACATAGGTACACTTTCAACCGAACATGTCTATAGGCCTAGGCTAAAATAAAAATAGGCAGGTCTAGCTAGGGCTAGGCAGGCGCGTACTCCCATGCGGCGTAGCCGTAGGGTCGTACCGTAGGTAGGGGTTCGTAAGACCACTGGATCGGACCGAATCGGAGCGATAAAGTCACCGAATCGGAATCAACTCAAACTGACATTCATTTTTCTTAAAACGCAAGAATTATGAATTATAATGACTTATAAAAATAAAACGCAAACTTACACTTTACCGTTGCATTTTGTTAGAAATCTACCATCTGAAACACGCATGGTGTGGCGCAACGATGGCAAGCACTGTAGCGCCACGGCTGTGTTGACGGCAGATATTGGAACTAGCTCCTGACGTTAGCCTGGCTTTGAACAACAACCAAAAGTTCATTCATCAAAAAAAATCAATTACCTCCCGGATAATACGCAATATCTGTTCATTATACTAGTATTCCATAAACACATAAGAACTTGCGGTTAAACTTCATACCAAACCAAAGCCAACTCCAATTCGGGGCAAAAGTGTCCCGATTTGGTCCCATCCGGTCCGATTTGGTCCAATTCGGTGTTCTTACGAACTGTCGTAGGTAGGACTAGGAGGGGTAGGGTAGGCTTAGGCCTACAATGTCGTCATAGGCCTAGGCGTAGGCCTTGTATGACATAGGTATCAGATGTAGGCCTATTACTTGTAGACCTAGGTCTAGGCCTACCTGGCCTCAGTATGTGCCATAACCAGTCCCATCATCAGAAATATTGACGACAAGGTTTTCAGTTTCATTGATTGAATGATTTTCATCTTCTTTTTTCAGGCACCATCATGAAGTTCAACAAGATGGTATCCTCCTCCCGGAGGAAGAACCGAAAGCGCTACTTCAATGCTCCATCTCATGTGCGCAGGAAGCTTATGAGTTCCCCTCTCTCCAAGGAGCTCAGACAGAAATACAATGTCCGTAGCATGCCTGTCAGGAAGGATGACGAAGTTCAGGTGGGTAGAAACCGTTTACTATGTTTGGCCATCCCATTCGCTTGTTTCCAATCCTGAGTTGACTGGACAAGAAATGTCACAGGACTGGCATACATGACACAGTATTAAATTACACCTTATGATGATAACCTTTCTTGTTATTTAGGTCGTTAGAGGACACTTCAAGGGCCAACAGGTTGGAAAGATCGTCCAAGTCTACCGTAAGAAGTTTGTCATTCACATTGAGAGAATCCAGAGAGACAAGGCAAATGGTGCAACAGTGAATGTTGGCATTCATCCATCAAAGGTTGGTACTCGTTCTTGTTACATTGCTTGGTTGATCAGGGCACTGTTGGTTTTCATGGCCAGGGCCGTCGTGGCCAATGTGGAATTGTAAACTCATGGTTTTCATCCTTTCTCTCTTCAGGTTGTCATTGTAAAACTGAAGCTCGACAAAGACAGAAAACAAATCTTGGATCGCAAGGCCAGATCCAGAACTACCGCTGATAAGGGCAAACACACTGAGGAATCCATTATGGAAACTTCTTAAATTCTGTAATATTATAACAAAATAAAAAAATGTACAAAGCCTAGTTGTATGTTTCCTTCCTTCTTTATTTTGCTGCTCAGTTGTTATCACGAAATATCTTGAGTATCTCCTAAGAAGCTCCTCATTATGGAAGCTCTTGCTTTCTATGTGACCCTGGCCTTCACCCCAGTTTTGAAAGTCTGTTTATGAAGCTGTATGGGATACCAGATGAATGCCCATTCCTTCATTTTCTGTCAAACAGGAACAGGGTGTGGCAAGTCTTGAATGCAAGGGCAGCTGCCAGGTCCAGGACTGCATCTACAGTACACACTGGGCCTACACCTGACACTTGCAGAATTACTGAAGTTTCATGGGCAGTGCAGATACTCCACTTCGTGCACCTATCGTTGGAAGTGCAATGATCCATGGTAAATCACCCGAGTTTCTCCTCCGGGTGGGAATCCTGGGTGCTTTTGAAGTTGATTTGCTGTAAGAATTTCTGGGAGTGATTTGCATGACACCACAGGAAAGATTTTTGGTCAATAGTGTGAAAGTGGCTGGGCAGAGGTGTTTACAGGCAAGGAGTAGTTTCAAAAGGCCTTGAGCTGGATGCCGATTGGATGAGCCTCCATTTCAATGGGAAGGGCCGAGGCTTCCCCAATTTCGCCGGCTGTCCCGTTGGCGATGATGGATTTTCCCGGCAAGCTTGGAGTGGAGCCATCCATTTTAGGAAGTGACAACGATCCAAAATGGAGGTCACGGGATATTTGTTGATGTTCGCAGTTGTTACTTTTCTTTTCATATGTTATTCTGACGGCAAGATTACGAGTAAAATCCACGATGATTTGATGAAAGAAAATGTTGTGCATCTAAAGAATGATGTTGGGGTGGCTGACCACCTGTTGAGGTTCAAGAGGGAAGCCAGCAATAAGACTGGCAAAAAGCACAACCCTGCTGTTGACAACAACACTCCCCCTCCTGGATTCAGCACGCCCACTGATCTTCCAGACAAAAGCCACAATGAAGCCGTTGTGCACTGGTCTGGAGAGAATAGTAAAGTAAGTGTTAAGTTAAAGATCGGGACCTCTGGCCCTGGGCAGAGTATGCCTGCATCCATCACTCGCATGCTATGCTATGCAGCTGCAGGGCAACAATTAGCATGACTACTAGGGTAGGCCCTATATAGCCTAGGCCTACGGTAGGCTTACCGGTAGGGCCAGTGGTGGGGTAGGCCTAGTAGGTAGGCAAGAGGCTAGGCCTGTTGTTGTTACCGGTACATCTACATGTTGGAATTTTTGGCTGTACAACACTTGGTACAGTTTGTTTTGTACCCCCACTAGTCTCACCCCATGGAGGTACCGGTATTATAAAAGAGCACGGATGTTAATCATGGGACAGAGAAGTTGGTTATTGTATTTTCCATCAATTTCAGGCGATATTCGTGCTGACAAGAGAGAAGACAAGAAATGGAACTATCGCTGATAGTAGGTTATGGAGGTGAGTTTAAAAAGTGACTGATTATTTCAACAAATTGTCAAAGAAGTGCTCAAATTTCTTGATTTTCTTGATCTTTTCCTTTGAATTTGAGGCGTTCTCTTGAAGAAATACTACACGAAATTCATGTAACTTTTTCAGATCTAAAGACTATGGTTCAACATTTGAAGACAGGTCAAAAAAATTTCCGTCAGGAACGATCATCAGATATTATTATGTATCACCTCTTAACAAATACAAGGTGAATGTTACCGGTAATTTGAATCACATTTGGATGAGTCTTCATTTTGGACACTTCTGTTGACCGAAGTTGGTTTTCCTGAGTCCTTACCCAAAAACCTGTGACAAATGTTTTGAGTCTACACTGGAGAACTGCCCATTACGATATGATACCTGGTACAATTCATTGCATTACCTGTGAATGATTTTGCAGTTGTTGTTCACTGATGTCAAGAAGAATGTTATCTTCACGACCAAAGACGAAGGAGAGACCATTACGCAAATTCCAACCAACTTTCTTCCTAATCGGATTACATTCCATCCAAAAAATGACAACTGGTTGTTGGCCTATTCCTACGATGATGCGACCGTAAGTAGGGTTTTGCTGAGAGATAGTTTCCATTGGCTTTGTGACAGTAATCTCTACTAATTAGGTGTGGGGGAATTTGTAATACGTGAGCCATCAATCAGCATCATGCTTCCACCTTGAGTTCCAGATGAAAGAGTAGCTGTCTTCTCAACAAACCGTTTTACCCTGGCTTCCCGTGAAGCGTAAATAAATCTGGGTGGAGGACACTGAGAAGGAGGATCTGACATCGATATCCAAATAAATGGGAAATGATATCCAGGCGTTTCTGTGTCTCTTTCTTTCAGTTGTATGTATCACATGACTTTGCACAAACTTGGAAGAAGGTCCATGACCGTGTCACAAGATTCTTCTGGTGAGTGGTCTGTTCGTTTTTAGGCCACACTTTTAATATTCTTTGGTTCACGGGCACCTCTTGTGTAAACTCAGGTACGGAGGGCGAAATAAAAATAAAAATAAAATCCTGTTTTCGCTTTTTAAAAATTTTGCGATCTTGTTTTGTCCATTTCCTGATGTCGGAGGAAATAAAAAAATTTAAAAAATACTATTTTTAAAGAAATAAACTTTACTGCTGTGAAACATAAAAAAACGAATTTCACGATTTTATTTTTTTTTCACTTTTGGATTTTCGGACGTCGGCGGGCCCGTGAACCAAAGAATATAAAAAGTGTGGCCTTAGTACCCGGGTACTACGAATCCTCTGTTTAAAAATTTGTTGACCACTGAGAATACATGTCCCTCCCCAGTCTCTTGTGTCAAAAATTCGTTGATTCATTTTATTATCAGATGAATGGGCCATTTCGCTCTTCAGATTATTGCCAACATCCTGATATTTGCATACTTGAGGAGTGGAGGAATGTTACAGCACCCTCAGTCAAAAGGGGGAATCGACCGAAAAACAAATGTACCCTGAATCTTACACTGATTATAAGTCCCGAGCAACTGCACTTCTCTGTGCGACCATTTAAACCAGGTTTCTAAACCACTTTTCGTGTTTATGTATTTTCAGGGAAGTGGAGGGTCTTGATAGTGACATTTCGACAATACACATGGAAATCCTGGATCCTGTCGCAGGTGAGGTATACGCATGTACAAATTGGAATAAGTGTTTTAGGATTCACTATTTATCACCTTATAAGAAGCTTTCAATTTAGCTTCTTTTATAGATGGCAATGAGGCATTCATACTAGAGTACTTGATATTTCAATTTTCTTCTCGGTTTCAGTGACATATTCTTACAAAGCATGTGTTAAACCCTATTGCAAGGATGTCACTCATGACCCAGCCCTCGGAAACATTGACATTCATTCTCTGATAGTGCAAGATGACTACATATTTGTCCAGGTTAGTGGAACCATGCTTTTACATCATCTTCCATCATGTTTCAAACTTGAAAATTTCCTCTCCAACTTGGTACTGGTGAACCTGTTTTGGTTCAGCAAAAGCTGCCAGTTCTTAAAAAAACTGCACATTGAATACAAGCAAATTGCTCAGAATTCTGCACCTGCTCAGGATGATATTTCAAGACATATTAAGTATCAAAAAATTTCTTCCAGAAAAGCCCTGATCTTTCCACAAGCCAGTTGTTTGTCTCATACAAACGTGGCCCATTCAAACAGGCTCGCTTCCCTCCAACTCTTCATCCACTGGTACGTACATGTACTTCTCCATATTGACTTTGAATTCTATTGAAAGTTTTTATACACCTTTCCTAAAATTCACCTGCCACCTATCATCAGTTTGCAACTAACATGTTGAGATGGGTGGTGTAGAAAACTTTCAGTTGCTCTCTTCATAATGGTGATTATTTTTCAGGATTTTAACATTCTGGATTC
>NMRB01005670.1:0-18872 GCA_002633025.1 Notospermus geniculatus
TGTTATACCATATAAAAGATTCTTTACCCCGATCGGAGTCACCCAGATCTGACCACTGCTTCAGCATTTGGATATAAAAATCAGGCACATGACATAAAAATCAGGCACAAGATGCATGCTGCTCAGTGTTATCGGTACGCATCTCATAGCCACGATCTGTCAAATAGCACAGCTGTCAGTAGGAACACGTGGATCTGACCTAATTTTAGTTACAAACATTGCGCAGAAAGCTGCGCAGTAGCGATGCGCAGGGAGGGTGCGCAGTAGCGTGGACGGGAATTCCTGTCAAAATGGCTGCCCCGTGCCTGTCTGCGTATAGCGGAACGTGAGCGCCAGCGGGAGTGCAGCGGCAAAGACGGGAACCAGTCTAACCATGAACCACCACTCGAATCTCGTCGAAGTGCTCATATCATGAAATGTCAGCCAAATTACGACAAAATATCCACAACTCACATTCTTCCCCATATGATGAAAAATCAACGCATGCAACGAAGATGATTTTCACGTGGCAATTTCTTTGTTGACGTGGGCAAACGTTTTACTTTTTTTTAGATTGTTCTGTAGGATGGGGAATCCGCCTAATTCCAGCACTGCCGTGAATTTTGCCGCACACACGTCTGGCGAAAGTGCGAAGCCTCCCTCCAGTCCTCGGCATATTCCGATTATGAGTTGCGGAAATAGAATAGCAGGTCAAAGTCAAACAAGAATAGGCTAATGGCAATGATGATTTTATAGCTCTCTATTCACCATGGATTAATTCTTGTGAAGGTGTCAGTAATATTAAAGGGACACGGTCTTGATTCACCAAGAACCTCAACATGATAAACCGCTTCCCACCTAATCCCAATGGGGGTCTAATAAGCTCTTTATCAATTCACCCCTTCCCACCCAAGGGGGTCTAATACTAAGGATTCTCTCACTCTACATTAACCCCTTACTGATAATTTCCCAACCAAGGGTGATATTGTTGGAACCATTTAAACGTCAGGTCGTCCACATCTTTCAGTCCCTGGGATTGGGATATCTTTTCCTCTCGGCTGGAGCATTCTCTTCATAAGCTTCAAGGTATTCAGCCTTTCTTTTCAAAATCTGTGAGGCTTGTGACTTCCCGATGTTGTAGACCGCAGCTAGCTCTCGACATGACTTTCCATCACTTTCACTCTCTCTTATCAACTTACACTTGTCTTCGAGTGGAAGTTCACGTCTGTTTTGTCTTGGTTTGCTGTGCGCCATCTCTGTCTTTGTCTTGGTTTGTTGGTCGTGGCCTCTGGAGAACTCGGCATTTGAATGATTCTCTAAGAAATGCTAAGCCCTTTTTATAGCAAAGTGTCAGTGACACCATTCAAAGGTGTGAAAATTCTGATTGCAGAGTGAGTTTGGAATCATCAATTCCCCTTTGCTCAAAATTTGAGTGACCAACAAATGTCAGAAGCTGGCAGTGATCAAAGACAAAATTCCTTTAATCAAGAAATCTTCCAATTGCTTTGATCATGATTGGAATGTGTTTCTAATTCGTTGATTAGGTAATCATCTGTTAATTCTGATTGCTGAGTGAGTTTTGAATCATCAGTTCCTCTTTGTTCAAAATTTGAGTGACCAACAAGTGTCAGAAGCTGTCAGTGATCAAAGGCAAAATTTCTTTAATCAAGAAATCTTCCAATTGCTTTGATCATGATTGGAATGTGTTTCTAATTCGTTGATTAGGTAATCATCTGTTAATTTATTCTCTAATTGTTTCCAAATAACTTCTTCAAGTGTTAATTGGTAGTGATTAGGTATGACCATAAACATTCAGATGTAATTAGCACCTCATGTTTGTAATTAGCACCTCATGTTCGATCAGTATGATAAGCTTCCCTTCACAACTTGTGAAGAAAAACCTTCAAAATGACTTCAATTTTTTACCTGCTGTCCGTAATAGTGAGGTTATGGGACCCAAATTTCCAAAACCAACTGTCCGTTGTCCTGAATAGTGATGTGTCCACAATATTGAGTTAAATTTATACGGAAAATGGCTTGGGAAAATTCGAGACTGGACAAATCTGTCCGTAATCCTGAGGTGTCCACTGCATTGAGGTGTCCATTAGGTGAGGTTCTAATGTATTGTGTGGAGAGATGAACGCGATCGTCAACAGAAAGTCTGGCGGCTGTGCGCTATCATTTGGCTATAATACTATTTTCGGTATTCCTAATTTTGCTGCGTTCAGAAATACAACAGAAATCAATATCATTCCCTTTGTGCAAATGAGCTGGGAGCAGTGTAACGTTGTCACTGCATTATAGCTACGATAACACCTAATAAACACGTGGAATAGACAGGTCATTTCATCATTAAGAAGGTAAGGTTATGAAATGGGCAATTTCACGGTGACTGACGTTACATTGCAGAGAGGAAATGGTCATTTGAAGTGACTTTGTATTAAAGCGATCAGCTCCTGAGCTTTCATACCTTGTGAGAGGCATGCTAAGAACTTACTGGGTCTACCTGGGGCTGGAAGGAAATTTGGGTGGCGCTTTGTACAAGATGACAGCACTCACAACAATGGGTGTGACTGACGTTACAAAACAATGGCTACAGGAAAATACATCAACTTTGTCAATTAACAATGCAGGGCAAACAATTGTTTTTATTCTTTGCTGACAGGTATCCCTATGAAAATGACGTATCGATGATACGGACACGGATACGTTAGGCGCGTATCAAATTTACTTTCGGCAGAGCGATCGATCGAGCGTCTCCCTCCGTATGAGAATGATGAAAAAATTGCAATGCAAGTATAATACCAAACCCAAACTAGGGCTGAATGGGTCAATGTCGTCCTGAGTATACTTTATGTTTACCCAGGATTATCCTGGGTAATCATTTTCTTCACCCAGGATCATCCTGGGTAAACATAAGGATCCTTAACTTAACCCAGCTTGGGAGTTCCCGCCGAATCGTGCTGATCGCTCCGAGGATGGAATTTGGTACGTGCGCCTGTTTCGGCAGAGAACATGCAGTAGGCTAGGATCATTCCTGAAAAGGGCTGAAAATTACCGGGGTTTGCAATAGGGAGACAAGACCAATCCCCACAAGACCAATCCCTACAACTTTTCAAAAGGGACCGATAGTAAATTCTCAAGGACTTAGGAGCGATAGGCTTAGGTAGAACATGTATAATCCGTGTGCATTTCGTGAATTTACTTTTTGCAGAACATGCAGTACGATCATAACTCGAAAGGGCTGAAAATTACCGCTATACTTGCTCCGGGTGTGGAATAGGAAGAAAAGACCAATCCCCCGAACTTTTCAAAAGGGACCGATAGTAAATTCTCAAGGACTTAGGAGCTATAGGCCTAGTTCGAGGCCACCCTTCATTTCATGATTTACGATGAATATCAACCTCACTACACCACTCGGGAACTGCAATCTGGGTAAAGATAAGGATCCTTATGTTTACCCAGGGCCGTCCTGGGTAAAGAAAAGGATTACCCGGGATGATCCTGGGTAAACAATGTATACCCAGGACGACATTGACCCATTCGGCCAAACTAGGCAGCCAGGCATAGGCTAGGCCTACCGCTACCCTAGACAAAAACATGAAACAAAAACCTAGGTCTTAGGCCTTAGGCCATCCATGCCTAGGCTACAAACAAGAAAAGGAAATGAATTGGCCTAGGCCTACTTAGGTGGTAGGCCTATGGCAACTTCATCTTCGAGACCTATGGTAACTTCATCTTGGTAGGCCTAGCTATGTCTAGGCCTACTGCTGGGAGGCCATGGAGGCCTAGGCCTAGCCCTAGGGTAGTTAAACTATTGGGTCAGGGCAAATCAGGGCTTCGGATTGGTAATAAAACGCAAGCATAGGGTTAATACCTGCCGCACACGAGTGCAATTTTGTCTCCGACGTTGCCGCCACAGGAGTTTTTTTTGTCTCAGCATCCTGTCACCGCACACGGCGCGTCAGCCGCCGCACACGATTGCAAATTTGTCTCCAGTAGATGCGGCGTGACGTAATGAGGAGGTCGCCTCTTCTCCACGGAAAGATGTCGCTGCGACCATATCAGGCCTCTTCATTGTCTTCAGGACGTCATCGCCGTGGCAATGTACGGTGCGAGCATGAAGCCACAACGTCACGGCAGTGTGACGTTGACGTTCTGTACAACGTCACAGTGGAAGTGGAAACGGTCGCAGCGCCATCAAATGGTAGAAAAAAATTAGGCTACCTCCTCATTCCGTCATGTTTGATCTGCCTTTGAGGTAAAAAAATCCGTCTCCGCCTCTGCCTCCGACCACCGCACACGATGACATTTGCACGTAGGAGGCAAAAATCTCCGTAGTTGGAAGCAAAATGAGGAACCCGCCCTGCGGTTTATCCCGACAGGTCGGCGCTGCGAGCGATTGTACCGGCACGACGTCATTGACGTTGTTTTCGGTGTTGACGTTGCGTCATGAAAAAATTTCCTGTACATTTTTCTACAGGAAGAATGACACAAATGACGTTGTCCTTATCGCTATCGGATCTCTTAATTTTAAGAAAAAAAGGAATGAGTTTAAAAGAAAATTTCATCTGCTACACGATGATGTAAGTTTTACTGCCATGCGACCAACACAAATGGTTTATTTTCACGCCAGAAATAAATGGAAATAACGTTAGAAAAAGGAGATTTCGGTCACATCGCTCGCAGCGCCACGTTGTGACGTTAGTGTGCGGGTTCCTCATTGTATTCGTGTGCGGCCGGCCGCTTTAGGCCTACGGACGACGAATTTCGCAGCAATTAAAAACACCTCCAAACCGCTCAACAAAATTATAATTGGACGAAGTTTATTTAATGCAATCTAAAATACTTTACGAACCACTATATAGATATGAAAAGATAATACAACTATCAATCTATCTGAAAATGCAAGTTTAGGCCACATGAAAAAAATGGTGATCGTCCTTTTCTCGGGGAGGAAGTGGGTAGGGGGGAGGCTTTTTTTAAACATTTTTTACAGTGAATTGGCATGAAGAGTGAGTCAATGGTAACAACCAAATGCCTTGAAATCGCGTCCTTTGTATCCCAGGTGCGATATGAACTGAACAACAATCGTCTTCGACTCGGAAGCTTTCGACAACCTTCGGGCAGCCATTGAATTTGGCACGAATCGTTCTCTGACGTTCCCGTTACCGGTACCGAAATTGAAAGGCCAAAAGTGAACTATTTGACAGTGTATTAATGCCAAAACTGCTTAACTTGTTTGAATTATCTCATCTTCTCACATGATATGAAATAAGATGAAAGGTCAGGTGATAGGTGTTACAACCAGTAGGTCTATAGGCCTAGTGACTGGTGAAATAACCGAAGTGGAACTTCTGTTTTGTGCGATCTGGATCATCATGAAACATTGAGATTACGGTCACTGGTCCACGAATGGGGGTGAATTTTGGTCTTTGCGACTGCCAATTTGAGTGATCCAGGGGTCATATTCACGAAGCCTTCGCAACTTTGCATGCATGCAAATCTATTGTAAGGCAGTCAGTGGACAATATGGCCTGTGCAGCCAAACAATAGACTGGCGTGCGGCGCAAAGTTGCGAAGGCTTCGTGAATATGGGCCCAGGTCCGTATAACGAGGTGGTCTTGTGGCCGAGCTCATGTTAATTGAAATAAATGATAAAATAATCGGGATTGGTCTACTAAGGTGAGGTGGTCCCGTTACCGAGGTGATCCCCAACCGAGGTTACACTGTAGGTATTAATAGTACTTACAAAAATAAATGGAAATATGCAACGTGCTTCATCTAAGGAATTCAGCTGAGCCATGAACAGCAGTCACTTGAAACGGTGCTTGAAATGTCCTTTGCAATACTGCGAGCCTCGTGGTTTTGAAGCATGAATTGTAAATTTCTGCCTATTGTATCATGTTGAGATAGCGAGTATGAATTTTTTTTTGATGTAACTGCGGAGCACTTAGTGTGATTCGCTTCATTCCCCTTCTTGCCGCCCTTGCAAACTCTGCCCGTGTGACGAATACGTATTAGACAAGAGTGGATGATAAAAGGGGTGTTTGTTTGTAGCTACATCATTATTGAATTACATACATCATATTTAGTCGAATAATCAATATGAATATTTGCTGTCTGCCTCGTTGGACAATAACTCCATGGAGCGTGTCACTCGTTCTTAAAGTATGGTTCAACACAAACAATTATATGACACTTATATAGGTCTTCGTAATTCTTGGCATCCAATGTACCGTACCTGCTTTTTGTCAGAGATAGGCGTAGCAACATAGGAAACCTCATTGATGTTTTTGGAAATAATTTGACGCATCAGTCAAACATAAACTCGGTAATGTTTCATTGATTCCAAAACTTTTCTTTGTAAGAAAATATCTACGCTCGACGACGATAAACGCATTTTAATGACCGAGTGAAACTGAAGACTGAGCCTGAAATTCATAATGAAGAACGCTCGAAAAAGTCTAAGTGGGGTACTCGTCTTGTGTTTGATACGCTATATCAACAGAAACGCTTTCCTTAAAATCAGATGATCATGGGTCATGTGCTCACTTGGGTGAACGTGAATGTACCAGAAGAACAAATGACAAATGTTAAATCAAAATGTTATAGGGCAAGACTTGGTTCCAGGGTTACATGATCATGGTCAGCATTTTGGTATACAAATGCATTAGAGTGTACCTACACACCAGATCAGAACATTTAACATTTTAGTTTCTATTGGTGATGGTAAAGGTGGATTTTAGTCCGATATAAACTACAATTTCAATCTCGGTACATAGTCACACCAAGTGGTGTGAACATTTTTCAAAACGTCACCTGGCGGCCATAATTATCTGTAGCCCAATAGAGGAACAATTCGGTATACGCATAGAATATATCTGGTTATATTGATACCAAGTTACAACATTCTGCCCACTATTGTTCATGAGATAATGAATGGGGAACCGGAGGAACTAACGTCACGACGTGGCGCTGTGAGCGGTGCGACCGAAGTTTCTTTTTTCTAACCTTATTTCCATTTATTTCTGGCGCGAAAACAACCCTTTTGTCTCGGTCGCCTGGCATTAAAATTTACATCATCTTGTAGCAGATGAAAATTTCTGCATTTTTCGTTGCCATTTTCCTGAAAATGAACAAATGGGATTGTGATAATGGCAACGTCTTTATCTCATTATTCCTGCAGAAAATGTACACCTTTTTTTCATGACGTAACGTCAAACTTAAACGACGTCGCTTCGGTCGCACTGCTCGCAGCGCCGACCTCTCGGGATAAACGGCACTCCGGTTCCTCATTATGTCAAGCTTTCAAGACGGCTCATTAGCCGGCATATTTAACGTAAGGGCCTAAACATTCTAGCTACAGTAATTTCTAACATAGGCCTATGCACCAAAGCCCATTTTCCAAGATGGCCTCCAAATGGGCCAAAATTTACTGGGTGCATAGAGAGTACCAAGATACCTGATCACACCAAGCTAGATGCTCCTAGGTCAAATACCACGACAAATGCCACCTAATAGCAAAATTTTAAACATTGACCATTATGTATGTCATGTATCCTTATTAGATCAAACTTTTTGTGTTTTCGATTTTGGCCACCAAATGTGCAAGCAAAAAATCGAATTTGGCCGAAACTTGGTGTCGTTGGTCATCTGGCCTGGGGGAATATACGTACAAATTTCAGGTCGATAGCCCCAGCGGCCACCTGGGGCAAAATATTGAACTTTGACATCTGTGACCTTGAATATAGCTTCAGTGGTAGACCATGAAGTTACAAACTGGATTGATGCACTGTAGTTCATTAAAAAGACACTAGATAGCTCTACTTGAAAAGCAGAAAAAGTGCAATAAGTAACGTTATTATTGGATGGAAATTGACCGATTTTTTATCATCTTTTATCAGGTAAATCTAATGAAAATACACGATATATCATCTGGGTGTGATGCGTTTTTCTTGGCCACACAGGTCAAAGTTTCATTTTCCAAGATGACTGCATGGGAGCGATCTTTGAAGTCCCATCACACTGAAGTTTGTTGTACACAAGGATGCTACATAGATACATATTTATTCCAGTTCAGGACATTCTAGCTGCACAGTAGTTAACGAGCTATGGGCCAACACCCAATTTCCAAGATAGCCACCTGGCCACCCTATTTGAAGTCCGATCGGACCAAAATTCGCTGTAGACATAGAGGGTACCTAGATACATCATTACACCTATTTGAACAATTCAGGACAAATAGCCACGAAACGTGCAACCCAACTTTCACCTCCGTGACCTTGAAAATTGAGGATCAACATTTACTTGTTAATATGTTTTCGGTATAGTTAAATGACGGACGAGCAGAGTTTTTCAAACCCTGAACACCTCACCAAAATGCTCGACTGGACGTAGAATTCAAAGTCGAGCACATTTTTCATGTAGAACAATCATTTATTTAAGTCCGGCAACATCTAAGCGCGTTCCAATGGAATGCGGTATTGGAATAGGGAACCCCGATCACGCAGACCACGCGAGAATATACGCGTGGTTTTGAACTGATAGTACACCAATGCCACCTATTATTCATGACGATTCAAGGTGTGATTGGCCGTGCTTGGTGAACCGCATCTCTCGAACAATGGGCCTAGGTCAACGCTAGGTGTCTCGTCTGCTCTATCAGTAGTCATCACGTGACCAATTGGCGCTCCCCATTGGTAGTTGGATTTTCTACGGACCTTTAGCCACACGCGGCTCTTGAATAACCTGTGCAGAGGGCGAACAATCTGGCAACGACCACAAATGGTCAACAGGCATGATTAAAAACCGCAAAGCTCTGCCACATTACATGACTTCCGCATTCCTTTGGATCGCGCGTTGGTGTTGCCGGTGTAACTTCGATCAGTCTTCCCCGTATTTCTGTGTTTTTCTTATTGTTTCCCTCCTGACGGATTAAGCGGCAACTAACCCAACAATAACCATTCTAGGCCGCGCCTATTGGTGGGGAACACTGAGCTACAGAAACGCTCACAGATGCTACACCTGATTATACGGTTCCCGATCCATCATGTCGTGCGTGCTCGTGATATTGAGAGGTGTCAGGTCAGAAGTATGCTTTGTTTGCTTATCCCACGGGTCTCACCGTAACCGCAGACCAAGCAGTCATATAATCACCTGTTTCAGTGGGCTTTGAAAGTGGCAGAATCCTCAACCTCGTTCCCAGGGCTTAACCTTGGCTTGTTAAGCCCTGGCTCCAGAACCGAACACCTCGGATGTGATTGGCTATCGGCGTGACGTCATACCCAATTTGAAATTTGAAATACTCAAGGAAAATGGATAAAAATATGGGGTCATATGAATAAAGACTAGTAAATGCTTTTACTTGAATTTTGCAATACAAATGCATTAGGCAATGCTGTACAAATCTGACGGAAAAGCATTTGCTAGTCTTTATTCATATGACCCATGGTTTATTTTACTTTATTTTTCATATGCTAGCAAACATTATTCTTTCTGATGATAGACATAAATATTCATAATACAGTTTAATGAAAATATATTTTTTAAAGTCATTACTGTAACCGAGGTTGAAATAAGCGTTGGGGACGAGGTGCCAAGCATCTTGGAAGTGAATTCAGGGTCTAACGACCGAAGCCGAAAATGACCTCGTCCCAAGGCAAAAGGAGAAAAAAATTCGAGTTCGATCCTGGGGACGAGGTTGGCAGAATCCTCACTACGCGCATCTTGACTACCAAGGGTTGTGACATCACTCCGCCCTTCGACTTCGCTCACACAAACCCTTGACGAACTTCGAATTGGTCAGCTGTTTCCGATCGGATGTTCCTGAGTGACTCCCGCTGTTTGTTTTATAATAATTGTTTTTCATCGTAGATCGTCAAAGCGAATGGCTAGCGGGGTTTGCTTTGATTTTTGGTGGTACCTCCCATAGACAGTGAACCTAGTCTCCAGGCAAAGCCGTGCTCCAGTCATATGCAAAACCTGTGCAAATATGCGAACGTGCACCTGGGGACGAGTTTCCATTAAAAATTTGTTAAAATGGGTTAATGACAGTTTCAAATTCAGTCGGTCAAAATGTACATTTTGTACTATTCACATTGATTTCGAAGCGGTAGATATTGCAGAATATGCCTCCGAAGTTTGGCTGTCTAATGCATTTCCCATTAAAATAAAATCATTCTTTCGCCTTTTTCTCAAAACGGCGCTTGATTTGATGACATGTCAACAAACAACTGTCAACAAACCCGCGAGCCATTCGCTTTAACATTTACAAACGGACATTTCTAAATACCACGTCAGTATTTCAGTACCGTCTCTGTTTTAGAAAATTTTCGCTATTTGTGTTCAGCAGCATTAGCTCATGTGAGTTGTGGGCAAATCGCAATGGAGAGAATGGCTGGACAATCCTCGTTCCTAGTACTTCCCAACCACAAAATACATACCGGTTGGTTTAATTGGCTTGTTGCCGATCTGGCCATGCTGGCAGCCAGGTTGGTTAACAAGTATTGGCTAACAACTCGAGGTGCGAGAGAAACACAAATCCAGGTGGATGGGTTTGTGCGAACGGAGTATGAGGTAGTACTGACACGTGTATCGCACGCCGGAGTGCACATAATTCTGAATTATCCACATTAATTCAAACGAATTAATGTCCACACTAAATCGACCAGGATAGGATTTGATTTTTATATGTGGACATATATTCCATTTAATGTCAACATTAAGTCGATTTAATACCACCATTAATTCGATTTAATGTCCACATTAATTCAAGCAGCTACTTCCACCGATAAATGCACAATCGACCAATCAGATGAGACTTTTTAATGCGGACATTAATTCCATTTTATCGATTTAAATCGATTTAATGTGGACATTACCACCATTAATTCGATTTAATGTCCACATTAATTCAAGCAGCTACTTCCGCCGATAAATGCACAATCGACCAATCAGATGAGACTTTTTAATGCGGACATTAATTCCATTTTATGTCTACATTAATTAGCGCCCATGCACATACGCCGCTAAAAACTCTCTTCTGATTGGTAGATTGTGTATTTATCGGCGGAAGTAGCAGATTGATTTAATGTGGACATTACATCGATTTAATGTGGACATTAAATCGAATTGATGGTGGTATTAAATCGATTTAATATGGACATTAAATCGATTTAATGTCCACAATAAATCGATTTAATGTGGACATTAATTCGTTTGAATTAATGTGGATATTAATTCAGAATTTTGTCCAGTCCGGCGTGCGATACACGTGGGGGCCATGGTGCGCTAAGGCGTTGCCGCAGACCTAACCGGACCGTTGTGAAAACGAGCCAATGTCGTTGTTCACCTAACTGATTTTTATGTTCCACTGATTTTCAGTGACAGGTTTTAAGACAAATACAAAGAGTAGCGATTAGGAATTCGCTTGAGAACGAATTGTATACCATATCCGCGATTTAAGGAGCTGAAAAGACCCGTGATTAGTGGATAGTCATTGTCTGTATTGTGTAATACTCAATTATTCGGTTTTGTCGCCCTCAAACCCAAGTTGAAAATTGTTAGTTGAGTTTGAGGCCGCTGATCTGAGCGCGCATTGTGATGGTCAGTGCGTGCACATCTCTTTTCAGAAAATATACGACATAAGGCCGGGTTTACATCGGATGACACGCGACACGAACACGAAGGCGAACAATGGCTTCAAAAAGGATTCATCCTCATGAAACCTTTGTTCGCCGTATTCAAAACGGGTGATCATTGCGCGATTAAGACTTAGACGCGTATAACTTAACTAAATGCACACATTTCCACCATGCATATTTGACGAAGTTACACGCGTCTAAGTCTTAAACACCCTTTTGGAATACGGCCTTAGGTTTCTGGGCTCTTTAAAGGCCAATTCATACTTTGCGGTTTGCGCTTTGCGCTTGTCCGTTTCATGTGAGTGTGTGGTGGAAAAAGTAATTTTATTATTGGTACCACACATTAACATAGGGGACGCACAAGCGCAAAGCGCAAAACAGAGAAGTATGAATATATCCTTACTCTGGTTGGCAGAAATAACCAGGACTTTTTCACACTTGACAAATGAATGTTCAGTGAGGCAAATATTAGGATAATGCGCATCCTACGATAGAAGGCAGCACACCAAAACCCGGTCCTTTACAATCGGCGCCTTTTGTGTGGGAAAATGATCAGGACCGGGATGTCAGTTTCATTTCAATAGTTTTAGCCACAAGTGACACCTACTGAGGCAGTGGGTAGGGTCCCCATTTGGGGTGGATAAGGTGTGAGGATCTTCCAATGAACAGCTTTTACCCCCACTGAGCTTAGTGATGCTAAGGCCTGAACCCAATGTCGCGTTTTCCCGCCGCGATTTCATCACTGCCCGACAAATTCTTTGTTATATTCTCGGTGCGCTGCCTTTTAACGAAGCATTTTCTGCCGGTGCGTTTTCCCGCTGTGCGAAAATGCGTCATGGGGTTCCGGCCTTTAATGGTCTGTTCACACCCAAACCGTGCCGCGGGTCGCGACGGCGAAAAACGACGCGCGTTCACCGCCGGGAAAATAGGTTAATGGATTTTCAATAAAAGGGTCACACCAAAGACGCGCGGCAAAAAATGACGCGCGCTCGCTTACCTATTTTCCCGGCAGTGAACGCGCGTCGTTTTTCGCCGTCGCGGCCCGCGGCACGGCTTTGGAGTGAACAGACCTGAACCCACTGTCGCGTTTTGCCGCCGCGGCTTCATCACTGCCCGACAAATCCTTTGTTATTTTCCCGCTCCGCTACCTTTTAACAAAGCATTTTCTGCCTGTGCGGTTTCCCGTTGCGCGAAAACGCGTCAGTGGGTTCGGGCCTTCATAGTGATTTAGCCGCACGAGTGCTATAAATAGGCCACATTGTATGTTGGAGCCTGCGCATTTCTGGGAAAAGCCGAATTGTCTGTTTTAAATTAAGCGTTTTTGGTCCAAAATCTTATATATTACTTCCCAGTTCTTGTATTTGTGTAGGGCTATCTTCGACTTTATTCTGCGATCAAATAACGTGAAATTTGGCTGATGTGATGTCAAGTACCTAAGAATGTGCACGGTACAATACAATCTGAAAAATGTATTCGAGAAATCTTAATAATTTGAATTTGAATTCCGTGGATTTCTCTACCGCTGTCCTAAACTTAGTTCTGCATTGAAATAACGTGAAATTCACCGCAGGATTGTGATGTGAAGTACCTTAGGATGTGCATGGTACAATAAATAGCTGATAAATGGTGCGAAAACGGTGATTGCAACATTCTGAATTTGAATTCACAAATTATTTGAATTTGAATTTATGTACCGCTGTCAACTTAGTCATGTTAGTTCTGCGCTGAAATAACGTTGTTATCCAACACCTGGAGTCACTACATTGAGGTAAAGGAACTTATACCACTGACAACAAAGTTTGCACAAATTATTCTACATCCATACACACATCCCCTAACATCTCGTGCGGAGCGCGAGTTAAGCTAGTGCTTATATTAAAGGACCACTGTATTGCATCTTTCTGTCGACAGCCGGCGCCACCGGCACCATGCTCCAATACTGTAGTTAAGCCTTTCGCCCCAGTGTTGGAGAATGTATGATTACAGTCGTGGTCACCCAGCCGCTGGGGATCGAACAAGTTTGTGTAGCAGTGCTGCGGAACGAAACGGCTGGCTGCGCGAGACTAGTTGCATGCGGTAGTTTACCAAGTCGTTAATAGAGGTCTCCCCCTTAACGCGGGTAGGTGTAACGCAGGATTGGGAAGCAATACTGTGGTCCTTTAAGGTCGTATTTAGGAATTCAAACACTAAATTAATGTACCAAATCCCAGGAACACCATTGCCAACAATTTTGATTCGTTCAGATAACTTCTTATGGCTTTTCTGTTCATCAGGCAGAGAACCACTAAGGGGGATTGTAACACTTGAGGTGTTAATTACCCGACTTAAGCATGTTTGGCATCACCCCAGACATCAAAGGAATGGAGGGATTCCGACATTTCTGGAGTAAAGGAGCCGAAAAACGTAATGGAACGGAAGTACATGTATTTTGTTGTAGAGTTGGGCCATGACACAATACTTAGGACCGAAGCGTACAATGGTTCCCATCTTTGCCGCTCCGCTCTCGTGGGCTACTGTCCGTTCCGCAACAATGGCGCCATGCACTGATAGTCAAGGCCAATGGGCTGGCACGGCTCCTCGACTGTCTAGCGCGGGAAAATTCGAATTCCATTTTTCAACTTCCACCCCTGTTGGATATTATTTAGATGCCTACCGCGAAGGTGGGGAAACGTGTACCACCATTACCTAATTTTCCGTTTAGCTAATTTTACACTGACTTTCGATTGGGATATTGAGTTGTTTCATTTTTCTGAAAATGCCTACTGGCTGCCAGAACGTGGATTTAGGACAAAATTATGACAAGTCTTGTCATTTCGATGAACCCAATTCGAACCATTTGCATGCAGAGATGAACGACAACTGTTTTTATTTGTATACTCTTAATTAACAAGTAAAAATGAATAGAAAACACAGCAGCAAATTTTATAATTTCTCCATGCGTTCATTGTCGCTAGTCTTGATGATACAAATTAACCGTGAAAGCTTCAAACGACAAATAACATAATCTCAAAGCAAATCAATCCCCTAATCAGTCAAAAACAGTAGAAATATGGAACCACTTGACTGGTTTCTGGTCATGTTATCCTTCAGACAAAGAACGGAAAGAATAAATAGTTTACTCCACCCCTGAAATCGAATGATCACGATACCTTATTTATCGCTCTAAATTTTATTATACGGTCTTTTCGACACACAGATATAATGATCGATACGCGGTAACGATATCTGGCCACAGGGCATAGTGAACCAAACTTCATTATGTTCATTTCTTCAGAAACGTAGGGCGTGGCTCACTCGTTTCTCTTTACCTAATAAAGATCTTTTTGTACCTTCCAATACCAAAAAAATAAGAAGGTTGAGTCGCCCAGTTGATAACGACAAGAGAGAGACATATATTTGCGAGTCCATTTTTTTTCCTCCTTTGTTTACCCTTATTCTTGTGACATTCATTCTTGGATCGGCGGTGTTGTTGCTGAAAAATCAGGACGCTTTTTCGGCGGAAGACGGGCAGCAATGAAAACGATTGGACGCAGGTGAGTTATGCGCCATAATATATCGGGTGGTCTAGAAACCAAAGAGAATGCAAGCACAAAAATCGACACAGAATATGATGAAGTATATAAAGTCAATTTCCAGAATATTGGCAAATTTTTGACCCCCTTCCTCAGGCTGGAACTTTAAAATCTGAAACTCTAGAAAAGACTGAGCTGAAACCCAAATGTAGATCTGAAGTATCCAATCCGGACAGGACGTGTCAGCAATTAAGGAATGAAAAGAGTCCAAGCCCCCAAAATTGGTTGCTCAACCTAACAGTGAATGTAATTAGTGAATGCTAGGCTTGACTAGGCTGAAAGGAAAGGGGTTTGATAAATTATAGCTTGGAGGAATTATACTAACAGTATAATTCCCCCAAGATTATAGTAAGGGTATATTATATTAAGCAAATGTATGAAAAGATGATAACAAAATAGACATATAAAGAAAGAATTGAAGGGCAAGGTAATAAGAAACAAAGAGGCTGCCAAAGACAAAGTAAAGAATGGCTGAGCCATAAAAACACTGCAACAATCGTCCATTTCATGCTTGAAATTTATTTACACTATTTACACTATTACACGATGCATTTCGGTAGCTGAACATCTACCCTCTTCAGGTTTTGGTACTAGAATGGCAAATACCTTCTTGACATACATTTATACTGTGTATATGTGTATATACTAAAAAGTAGAGCTTACACGAGATTATAAGTTATTAAGAAGTTATAAGGGATTAAGAATAGGATTAGAATAATTGGAGTGTGTATAATGAACCACTATTGAAAAGCTGCTTTTTCAGGGCTGGTTTCTGAAATTTGATATGTATCCCTTCTTTAATAAGTCAATCGAAATCTGATTTGGCAGTGTCAAAGATGGAAAAACAATCGGAGGGGGGATTGACAGGTGGAGCAAACATTGAGATGTCTGATTGCTGATGATGTTTGGGAGGAAGCGCTTTAGTGTTCCATCATCCTGAGAGCCATGTGTCTCTTGGTCTTACATTTTGGTCTTACCTATGTAAGACAAGCCAGTATCACACTGACAAGTGAATTTATAGACCACGTTGGCTCTCAGGTTGAAGGGAGTACAGCACTTTAGGGAGTTTTTATTGTTGCAGTGTTGTTATGGCTCAGCCATTGCTTCAACTCTGAACCAAAGTAAAGAATGGCGTAAAAGATGAAAAAGAAAGGAAGGCTAGGTGTAGGCCTACGGCAACTGCAAACCACTGACCAACGAAAAACTAGAAAAAAGGCAATGGAAGAGAAAGGCCTAGAAAGAGGACCCCTGTCCTCAAGAGAAAATGGCCTACTAAGGGGGAAAATGGGAGGAAGGAACCCCATGCCAAACCTTTTTGGCCCTGACACTGACGTTGGTAAGGGGAAGCTACGGGGTTATCAGAAACTCAGTACCTGGTGTTGAGGCCTGAGGGGGTGATAGTTTTAAGGGTCCACGTCCACAACGTCTCATCTGGACATGTCTTCAGAATGGTGAGCATCAGTTCCTTGATAGAATGTCCTGGCAGTTTGAAATGGGCATAGAGTAACGAGCAGTCATCCTCTATCCCCCGCCTGATGTTGGATTTGTGGTTGTTCATCATTCTCCTAAAACATGTGGTCTATACGACGTACTGGTTGACTGTAGGGCATCTGGTACAGGTGATGCAGTAAACAACGTTACTGTCCCAATCCGTGGGGCTCCTCAGGTGGAGTTGATGGGACCTTCCGGTGGATGAGCTGGAGATGTGGGACTGGGATGGTAAGGAGATGCAGAGTTCACATTTCCGACCCCTTTTAGGTCCTTTCTGTGAGCATGGGTCACAATGGGCTTAGCCAAGTGGAGTCTCCCTTTAAAGTACACAACTGTAATTTTGACCGTTAACGCAGAAAATCCAATTTTTTATTCAGGTGAAATTTCAGAAAAATTCCATTCAGTGGTTATTGAAATATGAAGTCTTTTAAAATTTCTATGTAGATGTAATTCTTGTTGCGGCGCCTGACTTGCAATTTTGATTATTTCTTCGTGGCAACATTTTCTCCATTTAGGCCTGATTTTTTGGCAGTAGATGGGTAATATCCATCTTTGCATCATACTAAAATTTGAGAAGAGTTTGTGTGTTTGTTTGTTCGCGGTTTTCTCGAAAACTGACCGACGGATCGCCACCAAACTTGCTATGCTCATTCAGACAGACCTGGGAAATGTCCTTACGAAGCCCGAATTTTGATATGACTTTTAATTTCCGAAATATCAACATATTAACGAAAATAACAATTCTGTTCACGCCTTTCGACGTCATGACGTCACCCGAGGAATCGTAACCAGTTATTGTTGATTTAGGCCTCTTGGCGGCTTGAGATATGAGTTGGCCTGTGGATTAATTGTAACGTCGATAACAGTGGGTTGGTATACAATGATGGGATGTGGACACCCTGTGCATGGGATGTACCTCGCCATGGTTTGGGTGTCATGGTTTCGTACACGCTCCGAGCCGCGGTTCGTTCGAGCCTACCTTGGTCCGCATTTCAATGAGGTACCGGCAAACCTAATCTGCGTCGCGCCGCTGACTATCAACCAGGTCATAACTGCGTCACTGAAAGTGAGGCTAACGTTGTTTTCCAATTAATTATGAATAGCACACCCTGTTTCGAGGCGAAATGTAACTAAAACATTGCACTCAATTTCTGATTTTACTCTTCTATCATTAATTACAGAAGTGCTAAAATATATCTCATTGCTTTTGAGCAAAAATCTCTGCGGGAACATGATGAATTTAACCGATAAAATTGACCATATTAGTTGACCAACAGGCCAATGATCGACGTCATGGGTTGTGAATGACGCATTTTTTGTAACGTCAGATACTGCACTTGGCATAAGAGACATATGGTACTAGTTGTAAATAAATCTTCCAGCACCCGCGTGCACCGTGACCAGTTATAGTATCGATGATGCTATATGATATTATATATGATGATGATGATGATGATGACGCACTGCGCCTGATCAGAGTGCAGAAAAGACGACGTAACGTCATGCCAGCCTGCGTCAGTTCAGCGATTCGCCGCATGTCGACGCCACGCTGCTGGGGCGTTAACTTTGGCAGTGAACGCAATGTGCGATTTCATAGAATTTCTACAGTATGGCTGTTAATTGCTGCCATCAGTGGTAGAGGATGGAATTAGTAGTCAACATGGCTGAAATTGAACAAGCCGGCAGGCAAAATCATGAAAATGAACGCTTATGAAACGATTTCAAAATGATGACAAAGAGCCGTGGTCAACGTCGGAAGTAGTATTTAGTCCACTTTTTGCACGCGGAATATGTGGATTAGAGAGTTGTAACGAAAAAAGCAAAAAATAGGCAGGTGGTCTCAGGCACCTGACTTGTCTCCTGCAGATTTTCAGCCTCTTTCGTCATGCGAGTTTCAAAAAAAAATATGCGCCGACAATTTCACACACGAATTCTTCAGTAATTCAATCAGCCTTTCGTCTGCCTCTGGCGGCTACAGGCTATACAAGGATCGCTGTGTCGTTCCAAAATGCCTGTCAGAGAAGTAGGCCTGTGCGCCAGAGATTAAAGTTTTGTTGAAGTAATCCAATTCTGCCTTAGTATTTGTCACCTTGCCAATCTTTAACCCTTTTCGGGCAAACTCGCCGTTTGTCGAGAGTGTCCTGTACCACACATACTCGGACATTCGTATTGACCTAATATCGTA
>NMRB01005672.1:6991-18854 GCA_002633025.1 Notospermus geniculatus
GCATTAAATTCTATCACACCGGCCCTGATCAAATTTCCACACCAAACGTGTCCATTGTATACATGTACGACCTGGTTTCGGTGTGCTGCCCGGTGTAGCTAGGATCCCTATTGGAATGTCCGCGCAGACACCCTAGCTAAAGCCCCAGTCACATATCCACTCCGGGGCCCGTACGGGGAGTAAAAACAGACATTTTGGCCAATTTCTACGGTGCCCAGTTTGATCCAGCCTACTTTCCGCCTATCTATTGAGGCGATTTCTGCATGATTCATCTTAGATCCGAGTTTCAGTCTCTAAAATCCGCAGCAAGCCCCTGGGTGGGGAAAATCGGACGGGGCCCGGTGCATTTGTGACCTAGGCTTAAATGTCCTCGGACTGAATGCCTTGCGTCCGCGTCCACTGACTTTTACGTCCGCCGTTTTATTGGTCTTGCCTTGGCACAGTTAAAGGAGCCTGGTAAAATGCAACTTTTTCTCAGCAGCCGGCGCCACTCTCCAACCCCAGTGACTAAGTTATCGGCGAATGGACCCCATGCACTACGTACATTTTGTTGTGGGTTGTTTTGTAGTTTGTGTTGCTGCCGCTAGGTGAATCATTCTACGTCGGCAGTCAACAGATCGGTAAGAGATAGCATACGGTGCTCCTTGAAGGACATCTATACCAGGCTTTACCCGTCACCATATTGGAAGGTGCAAATACAAAACAAATTTCGGAGTCCTCGACGGTAGTATGGTAAAGAAAATCCGTAAACAACAAAGTTCAAACAGTAGTTCAAGTAACTGACCTGGGGAAACAACCGAAAGAGAAGATACAGCAGAGCTCTGTAAGATTTTTCAACGTCGTCTGGTTGGTTAAAGACGTAAACAGAGATGACGGAGCTTGGCGTCATGAAAACAACAAACATGGCGGACACAAGGAACAGGTTGAGGAGTGCCTTCCGGTCGGAGACTTCCTTTTTCGACGAAGGCACACAATCTTTGCTTTGTTTCGACCTTGTTATGCCAATTAGAATAAGTATATTTGCTGTTGTAATTGTGAAGCAGGGAAAAAAATAATAAAGAAAATTATCATAAACCAGAAGCAGTGATACTTCTTGGGGATAGTAGCAGAACTTTCTGTTACCTATGGTGAATAAATTGCTCATTACAGCACTGTGAATTCCCAAAACAGCACAGCACATCAAAACCACTGCCACGACCGTTCTTCGGCGTGTTGGAGTAAATTTCATCCTTTGCAGGGGAAACCAAACCATTATTGCTCGTTCGACTGAGAACACTGCGATTATCCAGGCCGAAGTCGTTTGCATGATGACGTAGATGTATGTGCCCAGCTTGCAACTCAGCACTGATACGTGGTAGATACTGATGTACATTCTTCCACCTGTCAGTTGGCGAAGGCCAAACACAAGCCACATAGGAAAACCTACGAAAAGAATACATAACATATCGGACACAGCAAGGCAAATGAGGTACGTCGCCATCACGTCGTTCTTCCGTCCATAACGAAGAAAGATTACAAGGGAGGTGATGTTTCCAAAACTTCCTATTATGAAGATGACCGCCATAACATAACCCTCCAGGAACCCGATGAACTGGTCCAAGCGGAGCAGCACAAAATCTTGCCCACTTTGGCTGAATAGCTGTGTGGCGCCATCCATATTCACGGCTCAATGTGCTGTAGTTATCACTTGGTATAATCAAACTATACAACCGGATGTCGCAATATCGCTGAAACTGCCATCGGAGCCGTGACCCTGCAAATGAGTTTCGGACATTCTATCTGAAAGACCTTTGAACGAACGGTGATGATGATATAACGTCGACTCGTATAGTAGACATGAACGAGAAAGGGCAGTGGTCAGCTGTGTGGGATCATTTTTACGAGTAAATTCAAACAAGCTGGAAAACGGTCAGCTCAGCAAGTCATCTCACATCGACTACATGTACCCGCCGAAAAATGTTGGCTTGATTTAGTAAATTAACGTCGGGCCAAAATTTGTACCAGTCTTGTGTGGTACACGACTGCATGATGTCCACCTCTGAGGGCTGTCAGCAAATGCGGCCATCACAATTAAAGACTGGCTCTATTTTTAATGTCGAACATTTATATACTCGTCGACTTCAAGCGATTAAACAAAGGGATATGACGACTGTTAAATATAGAAATTAATAAAATATAGAAATTAATAATAGAGACAAAGACCCACTGGTGCTGACAAGTTGCATAAATGAGGAGAAATGTTGGGGGCAAACAACCATTGGTACTGACAAGTGACAATATAACGTCACACTCACACCTTGTATTTGCGTTATTGCCCCTTGTATAGCGTTATTGCCCCTGGTATAATCGTGAGTTCTTAATGGTGAGTTCTTATACATGTATAGCGCTTCATAGCGTATTACGCTCGTTAAGCGCTTCACACATTATTACCCCAGCCTATGATTCAGAAACCTTTCTGTAGAAACCAAAGGGCAGCCACAATATAGCGCACACGATGGACATTTCAGGCCAGTTGAGAGTTACAGAGTGGCACGGCCGGGGATCGAACCCGCGACCTTCCGATCACGAGTCCACAGCCCTAACCATTATGCCACCGCGCTCCCTGGTATGTAAGGAGGAGGACATCTCAAGCTACTCATGTTACTCACTTGGGACATGAGTTGTAAAGGGACACGGTACAAGGAACCCGGACAAGGAACTACGGCTTACTGTCCCATGCGACGGACGTGAAGTGCCAGGGATGATGACCTGGGCTGGTTTCGAACACGGGTCCTGCCGCTTGCTAAAGGACTTGATAATCACTATGCCATCAACAGGGCTGTAGCTAGCTTTTTCCTAGGGGGGCATTTAAAATAAAGAAGATGAGGTGTACAGACGTGGGCAGCGCTGAGTTGCGGGGGGGGGGGCTGGGGGCGTCCCCCAGAAAAATGTTGAAAATTAGAAGCTCTGAGATGCAATTTGAGGTCAATTTCCTGCATTCTGAGACACGAACAATACTGATCTTTTATCCCATTGGATTTTGCTGAAAAAAATTTGTGTTTTTTTTAACAATTGGCCTGGGGGGCATTTGCCGTCCCTAGCCTTGATCAGCTACGGGCCTGATCAAGGCTCCGATTACCTTCCTATCAAACATAGTAACAAACGGTCACTGGTAATTACAGGCGACCTGATACGACAGAAAAAACATATAATCGCGGGGTCGGCAAGGATATTCCAATCAACGTCCGTGGACAACATCGGTCATCCGCGCGGACCTCAATTGGAAAGTCCGCGCCGACATCCGAGCTAAATGTCCTCGGACTGAATGCCTTGCGTCCGCGTCCACTGACTTTTACTTCCGCCATTTGGTCTTGTGTTGGCACAGTTAAAGAAGCCCGGGATTGCCATTTTTATCGACAGCCGGCACCACCATCGTCGTACACGCCACTCTCCAACCCCAGTGACCAACTAAGTTGTCGGGGAATGGACCCGCTGTACTACGTACATGTACATTTTGTATGGTTTTTGTAGTTCGAATTGCTGCCGCTACGTGGCTTCCCCTATGCCAGCAGTCAATATATCGGTAAGAGATTCCATACGGTGCCGCTCCTTTAAGGACGCCTAAACCAGGTTTACCCTTTACCATATTGGAAGGTGCAAAAACAAAACAAATTTCGCAGTCCTCGACGGTAGTATGGTAAAGAAAATCCGTAAACAACAAAGTTCAAACAATAGTTTAAGTAACTGACCTGGGTGAACAACTCGAAAAGAAGATATAGCAGAGTTGTGTATGATTTTTCAACGTCGTCTGGTTGGTTGAAGATGTAAACAGAGATGAAGGAGTTTGGCGTCATTAGAACAACAAACATGGCGGACACAAGGAACAGGTTGAGGAGTGCCTTCCGGTCGGAGACTTCCTTTTTCGACGAAGGCACACAATCTTTACTTCGTTTCGACCTTGTTATGCCAATTAGAATAAGTATATTTGCTGTTGTGATTGTGAAGCAGGGAAAAAAATAATAAAGAAAATTATCATAAATCAGAAGCAGTGATGATTCTTCGGGGTAGTAGCAGAAGTTAGTGTCACCTACGATCAAATAATTGCTCATTACGCCACTATGAATTACAGAAAGGGCGCCGCACATCAAAATCACTGCCAGGACCGTCCTTCGGCGCGTTGGAGTAAATTTCATCCTTTGCAGGGGAAACCAAACCATTATTGCTCGTTCGACTGAGAACACTGCGATTATCCAGGCCGAAGTCGTTTGAAAGAGGACGTAGATGTATGTGCCGAGTTTGCAACTTAGCAGTGATACGTGGTAGACACTGTAGGACATGTTTCCGTCTGTAAGGTAAGGAAGGCCTAAAAAGAGCCATATAGGGAAACCTACAAAAAGTATACATAACATATCCGATACAGCAAGGCAAATAAGGTACGTCGCCATCGCGTCGTTCTTCCGTCCATAACGGATAAAGATTACGAGAGAGGTGATGTTTCCAAAACTTCCTATTGCAAAGATGACTGCCATTACATATCCCTTCAGGAACCCGACGAAATTTTCCAAGCGGAGCAGCACAAAGTCTTGGCCACTTTGGCTGAACAGCTGCATGGTGACGACGTCCATATTTCACGACTCATGCTACTGTTGCCATTTTGGAATAAACGTCACGGGAGCCTACATCGTGATCCAGTTGAAACTGTGGTAAGAAGTGACGCTAGTTTGGCCCAAGTTCTTCACTGTTTACATGTATATAAAATGAAGACCATTGAATAAATGTCTTTTTTACGAGCCATGCTATTTCGGTCTTGCATACAAACACGCAAGATGTTCAGTCAAGGACTGGAAGCAAGCTTGACAATCGCGCAAGTGTGTTATGACAAGTGCTATTTTTAATGCCGATCATTTACATACTCGCTGGGGAAATAATGAGGTGTTAAAGCGAATGGCTCGCGGGGTTTGTTGTGGCGCTGTGACAGTTGGTTATCGATATCAAGCACCATTTTGAGAAATCGATATCAAGCACCATTTTTGAGTCTATTCTAGAGTCTTGTACTGTTAAGTGCCAGCCTGAAGAAGACCCCGGTTGGGGTCGAAAATTTGCAAAATCTGGAAGTTGACTTCCTGTTCAACATAACAAGTATAGTAATAACAAACCTAACGGTAATACGGTTCGCTGGCGTAAGGCCTAAGGGGAATTCAGGCAGATTAATTCCCTTTGAGGCTGGTATGCACTGTGGATATACACTCATATACAAAGAATCTGCATTCTGGACCGGTTGTGTTCGAAGGGTAGCGTTTACACACGCATGTTAAAGCGAATGGCTCGCGGGGTTTGTTGTGGCGCTGTGACAGTTGGTTATCGATATCAAGCACCATTTTGAGAAAAAGGCAAAAGAAGGATTTTAGTTTAATGGGAAATGCATTAGACAACCAAACTTCGGAGGCGTATTCTGCAAAATCTGCCGCTTCAAAATCAATGGGAATAGTACAAAATGTAGATCTTGACCTACTGAATTTGAAAACGTCATTAACCCATTTTAACAAATTTTTAATGGAACCTCGTCCCCAGTGTTTACATTCGCATATTTGCACAGGTGTTGCATATGGCTGGAGCACGGCTTTGCCTGGAGGCTAGATTCACTCTCTATGGAAGGTACCACCAAAAATGTAAACTAACCCCGCGAGCCATTCGCTTTAGTCTGGTCAAATCCCAACTTCAAATTACACTTGTGGAACTCTCCACAGCGAGTGCCGTCAGTGGAGGAAGAAAACCCAAAATAGCAAACTTTATAATACTTCTGTATGTGTATTTCATTGTGCCCTGTTTGCCAATGCCCCAACTAAAGATTGACGAATTAAGCCGCGACATGACAATTGGGAGGCAATGACAAACTGCCTGTCTAGTTTTGAGTGTCCACCAAACAATAAAGCGGGTACTGTCATACGGAAGGCATTCTCATTCATTACACCGCAGAGCTCAGTGGTAAATTGAATCTCGATACCTCGTCCAATCAAATGACTGCGCTGGCAAATCAATCACGACGTGCGCAGACGCAGTCAGACGAGGGGAGGCGATCGATGCATATGTTTTCATTGGCAAATTGTCTTTCCCACTTTAGTATCAACTTCTATGGTTTTCCGCCTTTTTTGATGCTCACATCCGTTCAGCTTTTCTTTAAGGGAGACTCCACTCATTGTAAACTTTTGAATTTTTATCAATCCATGGAGACTATTGCCATGAGTTGTGATGTCACTAGTGCCAATAGGCTGTCGACCTTTGTAGTGAATGAGCTAATACTGTGACTGCCTAGGCCTATTGGTTGTAGCTTCATAACTATGCATTGTGCCAAAAATAGATATTATCTATTTTTGATTGTGCACAAATGACATCACATGTGCTGTGCAATGGCCCCCTTGGGATGAAATTAAAATACTTAAAATGATGCATTTGCTGATGTTAAAAAATATGACATGTTGCAGATATCAATGAATTTGAATGTATTAACGATACTTCAAAAACAAAATTTAGCCAATGAATGGAGTCTTCCTTTAAAGGTGTAGTGCTCTAGTTCGAATTGTAAACATTACGGTGTGCCACCTATTGTCAACTTCTGGTACTAACAAATCAGATAAAAATCGAATTAAATCTCGCAATAAATATATTTCAGTTACAAGAATATTTACCAAGATAGATATAAAAATAGATAACATTAATGTTTTGGTACATGTATACACGGTGCTGCCATCCGAGGAAAATAACTATTATAATCAACCATGTAAATAAACAAACCGTAATGTTGACAGTTCGAACTAGAGCACCTTTAATTTGAAAGGGGGGAATGATTTAAGCCTGTTCTAAATGGGGGAAAATACATTTACTCCATCGTATTTCTTGTGGTTCCGATGTACCCAGCGGATGTTCCTGTTTTGCCCCAAATGGGCATTTCTAATGTGTCTACTCTCATCGTTACTTATTCCATGCATTTCGAGCCGTAGCCGACTGATGACGTCATAGTTTTCATTCAAACTAGATGAACAGATTTTATGCATTTCGAAGCCGGAAAATCCAGCATATTTTCTTTCCCTAATGTGCCAAAAACGTACAACGAACACCCCTAACGCTTCGTTAGTAGCGATGATGTGTACGGTGAAGGTCTTTGGCACAAGAACCTCGTGTACCCATATTTTAGGGCGTGCGTCTTGGTTGCGAATGACTAGGACAATATGCAAGCGGAAGTTGATATTATTGATGAAGATGAGAACGGGATATTGCGCCCTGTGGAACAAACTGAACCAAGAATTGTCCGGGTCGTCCGATACGATTTTGATTGGCAGTTGAAATTGAAGAGTTATATTGTACGAGAAAGCAAACACCATTTTACCATTTTGGTGTTTCCGGTGTAGGTCGTAAAAGGTCAAGGACATTGCAGATCGCGCGGAAAGGAAACAATAGAAAACAAACGTTAACATATCCAGCGTGTAAAAACCAGCTTTGCATTTCTCTTCAGGGGGGACAGATAGCTTTCCTATCAATTTCCCACGTGATATCCGGTACATCCATATTTCGGTGATGGCAAATTTTTTGCGGGTCTTCCTGACGAGAGTCCTTAAGTAGTAATCAAGACGTTGGGTGACATAGACCGTGATATCGTTAGGTTTGTCATGAAAATAGGAAAAATTATATAAAACCCGATAAAGGTTATTTCGACGTGGAGAGTACACAAGAATTCTCGTCCAAGGCACTGGCTGTTCCACGTATTCTACCGAAACAAATGGCTGGATATCGCAAAATGCAATAAAAAGATATCTTTCCGACGATCTGATTGGTGGAATGAACGACATTCGATGACTTAGTTTGTATTTGTAATCTCTGCTTACCTACGAGCATAATAAAAAGGAAGTTACAAAGACAGAGCATAAAATATTGGTGAATAAAAATGCAATATGTAAATTATACGCCAATCTCTCCGGCAGTCGTCCCGACGAGGTTACTTCATTCGGGAGCAAGTGTAACATAGGTGAATGTTTCTGTAGCTCAGTGTTCCCCAACAATAGGCGCGGCCTAGAATGGTTATTATTGGGTTAGTTGCCGCTTAATCCGTCAGGAGGGAAACAATAAGAAAAACACAGAAATACGGGGAACACTGATCGACGTTACACCGGTGTAATGTATGAGAATGCCGCCCGCATGAAAATGCTCGCTTCATTGCGTGGCGGACACTCAAAAACAGAAAGATATGTTCATCAGTGCATCCCCATTGTCACGCCGCGGCTTATTCCGTCAATCGTTTGTTTGTTGGGAGGCATTGGCAAACGGGGGGCAATGAAAAACATTACAGCCAAGAGAGAGATTTACCATTTTAGTCTTCTATCACAAGATCGTAAACTTCAGCTGAAACAATATGCGCTTGAATGCCTGGAGCCATCAGTGAAGGGCATTTGAAATGCAGTAATGCGCCATCTGTGGGATTGAATTGGTAATGATTTGGAAACCAATCGTTGATATTGGGATAAAAGGTCGCAATTTTCTTGGTAAATTTTTTCCCCTTAGAATCTTTTTTAAGGCAACCGTCCTTAGGATAAAAAATACGTTTCAATCCGATCGCAGTAAAGCGTAGACCTGCACAAATCAAAAACAACATATCGGACGATTTACTGTAAGTTAGATCGACACCACTACGACATTGCCTTATGAACGTCCTCTCCCGGTATTTCGTCGCCCGGTAATTATCTATCAGAAAATACCCGATCACGTGCATTTTTTCAATAATGTAAACATCCTTGATGATGACCTGTGGCTCGCGCATTAAAGGGAAGATAACTCCATTGATGAGGATAAATTGAACTCGACCAGTTTCGTTTGACAATTTTATATCATAAATTGTGGCTTTGATGAAATTTTGATGGCAGGACAAAACAACTTTCCCCTCATATCCTATACTGATGTCATAGTCAACTCCTCCAGAAATGCATTTATTTGTGATTGGTAT
This sequence comes from Notospermus geniculatus, assembly GCA_002633025.1. NCBI lineage: Eukaryota > Metazoa > Nemertea > Pilidiophora > Heteronemertea > Lineidae > Notospermus > Notospermus geniculatus. Next base: position 15,963 of record NMRB01005672.1, read on the forward strand.
GATGACGTTCCCTTCAAAAGTTCCCCCTCTGACGTCATAAAGCAGGCAGGTTTTTTTCCGCCCAAGAGGAAAATAAAACACAATATAACCCATGTGAATAGACCCTACACACCCTGTGACTTGTTTATAAAACGAAGTCTTGTAATGGATGCCAAAATAACTCCTCTTATTAACATATACTACAACATTCTTATAGGGTGTGTCATTCGGCTGCTGCATGTTTACTATTCTCCCTGAATAATCTGGGAACCAAATCCCATTCTTGGGTGATATCAGTGGTGGTTGGAAGGGGATAACCTTTCCAAGTCTGTACTTAATCCTGGCTGGATCCTTGTAGAGTCATTTAGACAAAATTATGCCAGACAACGTGTCATGTTGTGACTGAAATCGGTGATTTAGTGAGTCTTTTAGACAAAATTATGCCAGACAACGTGTCATGTTGTGACTAAAACAGGTGATTTAGTGAACACCGTTGCAGACGGTCCCACTGGCAGTTATTGTAACAGCAAAGACCCGTCAATTTTTAGGGCGTCCAAAGGTTAGATAATCAATACATGAAATATATAGTATTACGCCCTACTGTTCTGGCTATGAAAAAATTTCGACCAGTTTTTGTGAAAAACGTCATCAAAATATACAAAAACGTCATCAAAATATGTGAAAAAGAATCATACCCCGTAAANTCACGTCCCAAAATCCCGCCCAACAAAATAGCAAACCAATCAGGAAATTCAAACACCACCGCCCTATGTTTTTTTAAAAACATTTCTTGTTACCACTAGCCTAAACTTTTACTCAAATGCCAAAGAAAGGGCAATGACATTATTGTTTTTCATGAATGATGACGATGATTTTAACTATACATACATGTATAATCATGGCTTATTCCCACCAGACGACGACATACCGTATATCCCCTTTATCCAACAGACTTATTTGTGATGGATCACCAAATGACATAGTCTCGCGCAACCAGCCCCTCGTTCATACTCCGAGGTCGTCAGAACGAGGGTCTGGCACAGAACGCAATTCTCATTGTAATTGGGTCAGTGACCTTATTCCGATGATTCAAAATAAGGTCAGCTTCGCTGATTGACTAGTCACTACCAATGCATCATGTGTCTCAAAAGTTGTGACGTAGGCTGCAGGAGGAATGATGTGACCGATCACGTGATAGCAGAATGGCATAAAAAAGTTGTGTTCTACGTCATCGTCGGTAGATTGTCCGCCATGTTGGTTTTACAAGTCAAAGTAACCATAGGCCAGACTCTAAAATTGGAAATTGCAAGAGTCTGGTGGCACGAGACTACAAATGACAACGTTCCACTCCGAGTCAGTCGCCATATGACGTCACACTGTACTGCTTTCTGAAGTCGGCAAGGGCATAAAATGTACGTGCGTGCCCAATGCATTACCCATCCGCAGCGACTTGGAAAGATTAGAGGTCAACTAAACTGGAAGGCCATAGAATTAAGCTCTGATTTTAAAGCGCCACGCTATGCATCCAAAACTGAATTTCGTGACGCCGTCGTAGTGCATCTCATTTACGGTGACCTCGTTCATAGCATTATACACACGGTCGATGTACACCATTTACACACAGAGCTAATTCATGGTGGTGAGGTTGATCATGATCTTGTCAATGGATGCTCGACAAGACTGTTCAAATCTATCGATTTGAGAATGATGTAAGTTACCAATTAGGTATTCTGTCTGTTCTTACACACAAACGAATGAGTTGAAGCATGTGTACCTTACCTGATGAAGGGTTATTCACACTATAACACCACGTTGAACTTGTCAAGTGTTGAAGCTATGGCTGCCATGATATAGTATCAGTCCAGCATCGGTGTTATCACTGGCTATATACGGCTGGACAGGGGACCAGTCATATCGAGGGAGGGAGAAAGAGTCACCGAACGCATATAGTCGCGCTTTAAGTAAATTACCTTCTTCTGAAACATCTCAGCTCTCGGACACCTCACAGCTTCTTGTTTCTCCATGCATGTCCCCCGCCGGTCACTCATCTGACAGACAAGACTACCACCTGTCGNAAGATGGTGACCGTAAACTCCAACCTGTCACGACAATTTGATAAATAGCGTTATTTTTTGTGAGTTTCATTTTTGAAACTTTCCGCAAGGCAGCGGTTGTGGTCGAGTGTTGGCCTACTACGTAAGACGTGGCGGGTTTGATACTGGATGGCGACTTCGCATATTTCTACTTAGCCTAGTTTTTGGAGAAATTAACGAAAAACTGGCGTCAATGTATTTTATCCATGAGTGGGCGTTCTTCGCCGACCAGAGAATCATAGGAACAAACTATTATCAGGGGTGGATCTGTCTTATCTTCGATATAATGAGTTGATGTTGATGTCCCCACATGATATGACGAAGGAAAGTGTCCTTTTTGAGAAGAGACTGATCGCAGGTTGTGTAAACTGACGACTTTTGGTCACCAATAAGACGTGTACCTTAATCACTTCAACAGATAAATACTGTGTACATGGTTTTATTCAGTCGTTTTTAGTCTTACGTTGTTGTTTTGCGAGTATTGGTATGAAGTGGAAGTAATTAGGAAATTGATTGAACAATCGATCGACGATCTGCAACTATTGTATTAATAAGGCATGTACAGTTCATCACTTGTCCTGTTCGGAATTCCATTCAGAGCAAAATTTGGTCATATTTTCTGCAACACAGTAGTTCTAATTTGACAAACAAGTCAAACTGATAAAACTTTGCAGACAAATGTGTAGGTAAAGGAATTGCCATTCAGAAGATTGGCTGGAATTCCCTCCCCAGTTTCGAAGCATTGTTACACAGAAAAAAGAAAAGACACAACCAATGAGGTCATACTGAAAGCGTCGTTTGTTCATGGCGGGGGGGGGGG
>NMRB01005678.1:0-18739 GCA_002633025.1 Notospermus geniculatus
GTCGCAACCAAGACCCACTGCCTCGGGTTTAATTCCTTAAACAAAACCCGAGTACGCCTGCGTGAAGGAGTGTTGACGATGCGTGGAGATTTGCTGCGCTTCTTAGCCCGCCGTGACCGAAAGAGTAAAACAAGCCCCAAGAGCAACTTAAAGCAACCCTGTACACCTCAACCTCCACTTTGCAATGACTATGAAAACATCGTAAAATTCAATACAGGGTTGCTTTAAGTTGCTCGTGAAGGTCCCCAAAATGCTTGCCTGATACGCACTTCAAAGAACCAGAGCCTAATTTCCAGCACACTACGTTGAAAAAACTGCAGGCAGAGCTCTGCATAATGCATTCAGATAGAGCATAGTACATTTTACAATACACTAAAGTCGGAGGAAGTAAGGTCTTTCTAAATTCAATACAGTGCGGCTTTAACAATAAATCGGTCGTGTTGCCCCCGGTTAAAGGGAGACTCCACTCATTGTGTAAAATTTTGAATTTTTGAAATATCGTTAATACATTCAAATTCACTGATATCTGCAACATGTCGTATTTTTTTTAAATCCGCAAACTCATCATTTTAAGTATTTTAATTGGATCCCAAGGGGACCATTGCACAGCACTCATGATGTCATCAGGGCTCAATGCATATTTATGAACGTGCAACCAATAGACCTTGGCAGTCACAGTATTAGCTCATTCACTATAAAGGTCGTCAGCCTATCGACACTAGTGACATCACAACTCATGGCAATAGTCTCCATGGATTGATAAAAATTCAAAAGTTTACAATGAGTGAAGTCTCCCTTTAAGTACACACATCCCACATTCACGCCATCTTCTCATCTCTTCCAGTAGTACATGTACCGGTCTACAAGAAAACACCCAAAACATCCGCTCTAAAAAAACACAAGCAAACATCGGTGCGTTCGAAGCTCGAATGTTCGACGACGTGTTCCACAGCCTGCTGCCAGGGTTTTATTTATGAAGACACGACGAGCTCCTGTCACATGTACACGGCAAGCGCCAACGGACCACCCTCTACGGACCAAACTGGCGACCTCTACAAGCCGTAAGGGGAACTACGCGGCAGCCATTTTGTGAAGCAACCACACTTTAACGCAACAGGCAACGACATTTAAGCTGTGTTTACCTGACACCCGATTTGCGATATGCGAGACGCGACAGCGATATGCGATGTCCGAAATGCGATTAAAAAACGTGTGTTTTACCTGCCTGCGATGACGATCGGTACATGGGGCGATTGCTTTATCGGATAACGTCGTATCGCATATCGGATAACGGAAACGGGCCCGTTTCCACAGAAGCGGTAGCGAGAGCGTTTTGACGCTTTGCCAATTGTTTGGAAGCAGAGCGGCGGAAAATAACAAAAGATTTGACGCATCACGCAGCGTGACACGCGTCTGTGGAAACGAGCCTTAAAGCGCACATCGGTAAAACTGAATGCGTTAGGGGTGTTTTTAAAGTCGACTGACCCAACGCTGTCGACTCGTCATTCAGCCAGGTCAGTCGATTTTAACAAACACCCCTAACGCATTGAGTTTTGTCGCAATTGCGCGCTTGGCTTTACGCGTTCCGATAAATGAGCATTGGAAAATGGCTTGGAACGATCAGACTGCGATTTCGCATATCGTTACGTCGTATCGCATATCAGATAACGGATGTCAGGTAAACACGGCTTTAAATGTAACAAGCGCAGCGCAATGGGAGCAACCGCTACGCAGCGTGGCAAACTGACGATTCTATAGAAACTTGTGAAAATGGCGTACCCAGCAGCCATTTTGTCAACTTTACATTTAGCAAACCACACTTAATCGTAACGAACAAAGCGCCACTGGACTAACCTCAACGGAGCAAAATGGCGACCTCTACCGGCCGCGAGGGGAAATTCTGTGGTGGCTTACGCGGTCAGCCATTTTGTGAACTTTAGAAGCAACCGAACTAAAGTCTGACCCAAGCTAGCCGTGGAGCAATGGAATGCGGAAGTAATAATAACTTACTTTACTTTACACTCTTTACAATACTGCACAATAACTAGACACAACTTTACTTTACAACAAGACACAGCTTGACTTTACAAGCAACTAGGCATAACTTTACTTTACAATAACTTACTTTACTCTACAATACTTTACAATAACTTGACATAACTTTACTTTACAACTACTTGACTTTACAAGCAACTCGACATTACTTTACAATTAACTTAATTTACTTTATTACAATACTTTACAATAACTAGACTAGACATTACTTTACAACTTGACATATCTTAACTTTACAAGCAACTTGACATACAAGCAACTAGACATAACTTTCCTTTACAATAACTTACTTTACTTTACAATAACTAGACATAACTTTACTTTACAACTAGACACAGCTTGACTTTACAAGCAACTAGACATAACTTTACTTTACAATAACTTACTTTACTTTACATTACTTTACAATAACTAGACATAACTTTACTTTACAACTAGACACAACCTGATTTTACAAGCAACTAGACACAACCGTAACAAAAAAAAACGATTTGCACGAATTATGTAATCATTCACCATGCACGATTGTACACCCTTTATCAAAAGTAAATGCACACCTAATAAACTTAAATGTTTCCCCAAATCTTCAGTGGATCAGCTTTTGCTTTTTACGGCGGAAGTGCGCAGATCTTTGTTGTTTACGTCAATTTGAGAACGGTCTACACCCGTGGAGTTTCAGGATGAGACATAGACTGGTTCCCGGTCCCAATATCGCTAACGGATAAGGGACCGGTATTGCCTGATGTAACGACGTAGCTGATTGGCTAGCTCTTTTTGAATTTGAATTTGTAACGTCGCAGTTGATTGGTTAGCTATTTTGGGATGTGAGGTAAGTAAGCTGTTTCTCAGTACTGAGGGGAATCCTCTGTGACGTCATATTGTGGCAGCTTTCTGCCACAAAATGGCCGCCCAATACCGGTCCCTTTTTCTGTCAGAGCTATTTTGGGACCGGGAACCAGTCTAGATGAGACAACCCTCTGGACAGACAATTTGTGGCCGTGCTGCGTGTCTGCATTCGGAACTTCCGAAGGCAACTGCTCGGCAATTTCCGTGACAACTCGTATTTCCCCTCGGAGACAATTCCAAGGCAGCCATCTTGAATGCGCAACGATTTCCCTGCGTTTCTGAGGGTTTGGATGCGGTTCGCCTCATCACACCTGCAGCACCCTACGCATGAACTAACTAAACTAGGTCACGCAAAAACGTTGCTTTGGATCAATAATTTGCAGATTGGGTGAGATACCGGTACGTTTATATATAATATGCCTCAACTTACCCAACAAATAAGGTTGAACATCTTAACAGGCCAAAATTCGGCCAAAATAGTCCCACGGTCCTGACGCCGGTGTCACGTGGGTTTGTTGATAAACAATATGGCTGCCTTGGACTTGTGTCCGAGGTGAAATGCGCCGCCCAGTGGACAGATAAGCAGTTCGCCTCAGGTCGTTCCGAATGGCGTGTCTGTTGAACACTGCACAGGATCCTAAAATACGACGGGGAGGGTTGACCCGTGATAATTAAGAAACCGTGAATGTCAGTTAACATAGAGATGTACATGTAGATGTACATGTATTTGACCATCCTTCAACAGCAGAGTTATTTACCTCGCTCTTCATCATTTACACAAACTGCGAGTGAAGAAGAGCGAGACCAAAGCCCTGCTATGGGAGGATGATATTTGCCTTGGAAATTAATCAGGTATTGTTGGTAGCAGCTGCTTCGACATATTTTAGAATTCATTAGCCCATATAAAGTACATATGGGCAGTATTAGCCCATATCACACACAAATATTCATCAGCCCGTGTTATAATACATGTATATCCAGTTATAGACAGAGTTGAACAGCAGTTCAGGATTATTAGATATAACTCAAGTTCAAACATTCCTTGTTATCTCGTGGCGTCCACACAGAATAGATCGGAGTCCGACTATGCCGTTGTAAAATGCCTGAAATCAGTGCTCCACGTTTGAAATCTGTAGGAGTTCCTTAAAGGCTCGAGGAGAGCTGTTCAAACTCGTGAAATTTGATGGTCTAGTTCAAGGAAGCCGAGGAGTGTGGGTAGTCGAGCGCCTCGGTGCAATTTTTGCGGGCGCACAGGGGCGCGAGTGTGATTGCGCCCGTCCTATGTGAAGCACTGCTGAAATGTGACCAGTTGGCTATTTGGTAGATTTTTTACCAGGATTTTCTTGAAAATTCACATGTGACCTGAGAAAAACTTTAACGGGACTCAAAATTTTCAAAATCGCCCAAGGGACTCGGTGTACGTAAGACTGGTGAACGGAGAGTGGCGCCGGGGAGTGGAACGGCAACGACGGCAACCAGTTTACAGTTGTGTAGGCCTACGTAATAGGAGCTGTCAGCGAGTTGGCCAATAGGTGTCACTACGGCCCAATTCAAGGCATATAGCGGACCCAGTCATTATTGATCGAGCAGCAATCACGTATACATTTCCCTGTACATTGGTCCGCTAGAACTGTGCTGCCATCTGTTGGCAATATGCGCGGCTGACTGCTCCTATTGTAGTGAAGTTCTCGGATACACAGGACTGGTCCGAGTCTGATCCCAAAGGATTTCGTATACGGTATACATGCGCCAATACAGTAACTGTACTCAGTCGTAAAATGTTGGCCGAGTTCGTCGATTTTCGCTAAATCCAAAATGCCGGCAAGAAGAGGGGAGCTCAAGATTCGCTGGACCTACCTGAATCCGGATGGTGCACTAAAAATTTGCCAAGTGGTAAGTGAAATTCTGGAAATTGGCGTCTTGGTCTGGAGCCCAGTGTATCTGGTGTACATGTTTGCTAAGTAGGGCTTGTACCAGAAAAGATCGCAGGCCTTCCTACAGCCCAGCGCGTTTTTCGCGCGATCTTCGGCTATTGGCTGAATTTGCAGTGAAGCTCTAGCTCTTCGGCTATTGGCTGTTGAGACGCAGTATGCACGGCATAGCATACTTCTGATTGGCTCCCTGCGTATCTGATCCACAGATCGAGATCAAGATCGCTATATAGGATTAATCATCCCTGGCTCTTCATTCAGTCACATGGGACAGTAAGCTGTAGTGCCTTGTACCTTGTAACTTTGCAAGGGCAAGTAAAAGACCCCATCCGAGTGAGGAACATGAGTAGCTTGAGATGGCCTCTTCCATACTTACCAGGGCCAATAATGCTTTGGCTTCGGCCCTGACGGAAAAATCTAATATCAGTGCTTGGCAAGAACATATTCATATTCATATTTATGTTTTCATATTTATATTTTATTTTTTATTTTATTATATTTATATTTTCAGATACTTAATATCCTATGTTTGGTGATCACAGCGGTCAGTTGGAATTCCGCCTGTATGGCGAGATCAAGAAAACATTCCAATTCCTTGGACGGCTGGGCCGAGTTTAGTTCCTGTTACTGGTCGGGAAAAATGATTCTGGTTGTTGCCGTCATTTTCTCCTTAGCAACGCCCGTGATGCTCTTGGCCTTCCTCTTCAGTGTTCCAGAGGTGATCGGAGGAAAGAAAAAGTGGACATCAATTGTAAGTTGCGTTTTCGCCGCTAGAGGGCGTATTGCTAGGCAGTGCGACAATATGAAACTGTCTACACTCGTCCGCAGTGTTCAGTTGGCCATATAGGTATAGACCCAGTAAACACTGGCATGATTGGCGCCAAAAGTGGAGGATCATCAATAGACGGCGCTGTTTGACGAGGGAGCCAATCATAAGCCTTTATCACAGGTTTAACCGACGCCGTCGTAACACACTTTCTGATTGGCTAGGATACAAAAATGTACAGTATATATATTCATACGCGCGGGGATTCCCAGCGGGGATTCCCGAATCGGACAGCGAACGCCGTCTATTGGTGAAACTTTGAGGGTCGCATCATATGAAGCAGTTTCAGAGCGCGGATAAATAGTAGGTAGCGGTTGAAACTGCGGGAGGAGTTTAAAAACTGTCATAAAGGCATCCGCTTGTCGCTTTTTTCCCGACAAAAGAAATTCCCGCGTTCTCTTTTCTATGTAGGGTTCGTGCTTATTTCAATCCTTCGATTCGTATTTCAGGATCTATTCCATGACGCCATGGCCGCTGTTTCGTACCTGGTCGCCTTCATTATTTCCTGTGTTTTCTCAAATGGCGGCTTCCAGATCATAATGCTAATTGTAAGTTAACTCAGTGTACACCTTTCTAACAGGGATGGCGGTCAGTTCTCACCATATGACGTCAGGACCTTGACACTATTCAATGGCTGCTGGCAGGCTAAGCTGGTCAGTCGGGGCCATGGGCACAAAAGTTTAGGTAAAATATGTCTGAGAGGATGCATTTGGTAGTGTTATATCATGCTTGGACAATGAATGGCCACGACGTCATGTGGGAGAACTAGTAGGCCACCATCTTTGTTGGAAAGATGTGGAATCTCGGCGGTCCGTTTATCTTTAGCTATTGTTTGCCGGGTAAAATACAAAAGGTTGAAGTGGACCTTAGCGTTAACGAGGCTTCTAGAATACGGGCCTCAAACTCCTTTTACTGCTAAAGGACTCTTTTAACGATTTTGTCTGAAATTATCTGTTCACCAACCGGCCCAACATGGACAGGCGAGATTTTACTCGCGTACAGAAGTACAGTCATGTGTACATGTACATGTACATGTACATGTACATGTACATGTACATGTGCATGTATACCCTTTCTTCCAGTGTTTCACGCTGCTCGCGACCATTGCCTACGCGCTGAGTCTGCTCTTCTTGATAAGACACCAAAAACACGAGGAGAGAGAGCAGAGAAAACGATCAGCTCAGGCGAGACGCCTGTCGCAAATCTCATCGGGGCAGGTGGCGACAGTCGCAGGGACAAGCGGTGCAGACCAGGGGCAAGGCGTAGGACGAGATGCAAGTCGTAGGCAGTCGGCTTGCCCGGCGCAGAATAAACCAGGGGAGACGATAGGCAAGCGTAGCATCAGCGAGACGCCTGCTGTGGAAACTCGCCGGGAGAGAAAGTGCGACGCGCTATAGAGGTTTCCCACTGACGTCACACGGCCGCCATACTGGCCGTCAAAATGAAGCCTGGAGGCTGCCATCTTGTTCTCGGTTCGAACATTCAGGGCGTATTCGAATCCCTGTTCTCGAGTGACCCAGAGGAATCGGAACCAGTCATTGTTGGTTCAGCCGCCGGGCGGCTTGAGATGTCACCAAATGAGTATGCAGGCCAATAATACGTGTGGATTAGGCCTAGGCCTAATTGTAACGTCGACAACAGAACAGTGGCTTGGTATACAATAATGACATGAACGATGGACACCCGAACCATGGAGGGGTGTACCTCTCCATGGTTCGGGTGTACAGACTGTATATTATAGTACAGAGGGGATGCATACATACTAAAGGGTGTCTNCTCATTCTGAAACTGAAATTCTTCGAGGGAACTATATACACGTATATTGGTGTTGATCCACAAATTACATTACTGCAGGCATGAAAGTCCCATATTCAAGAAAGACACAAAGTTTTATCGAAATTTACTTGCGACATTTCGTCGTCAATGACATTGGCCGCCATCTTTGTTCTCGGTGTTCTCGGTTTCACCCCCGAAAAAGTGGGGAGTGGAAATTTCGTTCGCGAACACTGTTCTCGTGTCGGTTCTCGGCGTTCGAATCCTGCACTCGTGTTGATATCAACACGAGTGCAGGGATTCGAATACGCCCTCAGCGGCCCGTACAGACCACTGGGAGCATACAACTCAACAAATCACTTTACCACTCACAGTTTCTGAGCATAAATAGTTGGTCTGGTGTGAAAACCGTGTTGAAAACAAAGCGAATCGTCCATACGGCTTGCTGTAGAACAGTGTAGAAGGTCCGATGAATGCCGACAAAGTACAAACCACGTCGAAAACGCTGTGTTGATGCTGTGACGTTGCGTCATTTGACGGCCAATATGGCGGATATTTGGAGCTGTGACGTCACGTGGGAAACCTCTATACACGCTTCCTATAATTGTGCTGCCCCCTTTTAATAGATTTCGAATCAACAGGAAGTGACGTAAATGGGGGATTTGCTGCTGACTGATCATGATCATCAAAGTAGGCCTAGGCCTTCATACACGACCTACCGCCAGTAGGCCTAGCAGTGTAGGCCTAGTAAACCTACATATTAGGCATAACCTGCACATTTCATGCCTACAATTCGCCCTGGCCTTCATTCACTAGGCCTAGCACGCGCTAGCCTACCGGCAACCTCAGCCGAGTTAGCCTAATAAGTTACCTTGGTTACATGTGCACTGATGCACTGGCACTGCAGTGCTTATGCAATGCATGCCAAACGAGACCATGACGATGGCATGACGTCGACGAATTCCGCTCTGTATCCATCAAAGAAATGAAACAACACACTCAATTAGTGTGTCATTGAATTACATGTCACTCCTTGTTGACAACCATAATGTTAACATTGATCTAAGAAACTAGGCCTACCAAGAAACTGCATCCAAATCAGTGAGCCGTGTGAGAGTGATTTTCCATGTTTGCATGGTTGTCATGGCAGCCTCCTCCATCATGTCCATGTCCTCCCCCCTTTACGTCACTTCCGGTTGTTTTATAGGAAGCGTGTATAGCAAAAGTAGTCAAATGCAAGGGCGTAGGCTGGTCTGACCGTGGGGAGGTGCACATTTTTGTGAAAGCGGAGATCCTCCTGTACCGTAGCCTGGGCATGAAATTTCAAACTGAAGAGTTAAGCGGCGAATCCACTGTCGCGATTTGGGCTTGAGACGGGGTTGCGGTGCATTGCGATCGCCTTATATGGCAATCGGAAGTCCTTATATGGTAACAGCAAGGGAACGCAACCGCGTCTCAAGAAAAAATCGCGACAGTGGATCACCCGCTTAAGGGTAGGAACACACTGCGAGCGAAATGGCGAAGCGAAGCGAATTTCCATTGTCCTGTAGCGTTACAGGCCATTGTCATGCTCCCAGATCTTTTCACCACATCGCTTCGCTTCGCCGTTTCGCTCGCAGTGTGAACCTGGCCTAACGGAGGTGTGGAATCTAGATGCTTGAGACGCGATTCCAGTGCTATTCTTAGCCAAAATTTACATGATTACAAGGTTGATTTTTTTCTGCTTGCCCAGAAAGCGGAACTCTTACTGCTGTGGGGAGGTGCACGTGCATGCAGTGCACCCCCCTCCAGCCTACGCCGCTGAGGTGGTAGGCCCCATACTGCACGCAGAAAGGGCCTGAGCTCCTGAAGNAACCGAGGAAAGGGTTAATGGCCGTACAACACAATAGCTGAAATGTACATCTCTGCAGGTTGACAATAGTAGTGGACAGCAGTGATAATAGTTGAGTAAACTGATGACCAATGATGATCATTTACGACAAGGCCTGCTTTTACTGGAGCAGTCACAAGTCGCCCAGGGAGTTAGCAGCGTAGACGAACAATGAGGACCATAGCCCGCTACTAAATAGGTGTCACTAGTGGTTAAAATTTTGAAATCAAGTGACATCCCGGTCCTGATCAATTTCCCACACAAAAGGCGTCCATTGTATTGGACCTGGTTTCAGTGTGCTGCCCTCTATCGTAGTTATGATCCCCAATCAAACGCGGAATATTTTCTTCCGTTTCTCGTTAATTTCACTGGATTTATTAAAAAAAACAAAAACTGTGACACGCTGGATATCATGAAGGAAACACATTCTCAATTGAGTTTGAAACTGCAACATTAACCGAAGTATGACGGAAAGATCCGAAATGTAACGAATGTGAAGAACCAAATCAACACAAATTGACATATATGATTTTATTAAACATGACGAAGAACACAGTTTTCTATTACGTAGACCACATACATTGAATAACAGTTTACTAGACATGCGTCATTTCCGGTTAAATGACCTTAATGACGTTCGACCGGTACTCCGGAGGAAGACCCAACAGGAATTCCTATATCGCACACAGAGCTCCACATTCGGAACTTCCGAAGGCAACGACTGCTCGGCAATTTCCGTGACAACTCGCATTTCCCCTCGGACACAATTCCAAGGCAGCCATCTTGAATGCGCAACGATTTCCCTGCGTTTCTGAACTAACTAGGTCACACAAAAACGTTGCTTTGGATGAATAATTGGCAGATTGGGTGAGATACGGGTACGTTTATATATAATGGCTGGTATTTATAAAAGTTAGTAAATGCTTTTACTTAAGATTTGCACAGAAAGGTCCAATGTAAATGCTGGATAAGTTGAGGGGTTCTGGGGGTTTGGATGCGGTTCGCCTCATCACACCTGCAGCACCCTACGCATGAACTAACTACTAGTAGGTCACACCAAAACGTTGCGTAATTGGATCAATAATTGACAGATTGGGTGAGATACCGGTACGTTTATATATAATATGCTCAACTTATCCAGCAAATAAGGTTGAACATCTTAACAGGCCAAAATAGTCCCACGGTCCTGACGCCGGCGGTCACGTGGGTTTGTTGATAAACAATATGGCTGCCTTGGACTTGTGTCCGAGGTGAAATGCGCCGCCCAGTGGACAGATAAGCCGTTCGCCTCAGGTCGTTCCGAATGAGAGCTCCAATCGTCTTTGGTTTCCGCCCTATCTGTGATGTCATTTCCGGTCACGAGCGTTTTTATCCACTAAGCCGGAAGTTTTGTGCTTTTCAGAATGTCCAGTCATTTTTGCACTCATTTTACCTTGCAATGGAACCTAACCACAAACCACAAAAGGGCCAGTTACGTGTGCATGAATGCATGATTATCTTGAATCAGAGTATAGACCTGAACAAGGTCCTATTAGAAGTTGGTCAACCGTGAATTGACATGCACACGTAACTGGCCCTTTTGTGGTTTGTGGTTAGGTTCCATTGCAAGGTAAAATGAGTGCAAAAATGACTGGACATTCTGAAAAGCACTTTACTAAGACATGTTTATGTGTAGTATGAGCATATTGTCGCCATTTGAAGAAGGTATAAAATATAAAGTTTATATGATTGTTTAACAACATACGTATGAAAGTTAAGACACACGTGAACATTGTGGATTAATTACATGTATTTGACAACAATAAATGACTCGATAAAACGAAGAATTTTTTTGTACGGTTGTATACAAGTATTTTGTATTTTGTATTTTGCGTGTCGAAGTTGATAGGGCCCCATAATGCAGGGTTCATTCGCACACGGATTTCGCTCAGACTCAGGTCCGTAAAAATTGATCATATTCACGACTTTTGCGTTGTCGTATCCGCAAAAATAGGGGCAAACGGACTGAAAACGGATCTTCATATTGTGCAATAATATTGCACGTGGATACGCCCCTAAGCGCCCTGCAGGCAATCAGATTCTTCGACAGGTGTTTCGGTCCGTGTTACCGCCTGCCTGATTGGTTGAACGCTTTCAGACGCGTTGCTTACGCGCCAGTCTGTCACCGCCTTTAGACTGGTTTTGTAGCGGAGGGTCACAAATGACGTAGGATTTTTCAATTTCATTGTGTTTGTTCGAACTGCTTTTCTTCTGTCTCACCTTGACAATGTAAGGGGTCACTCAGTAAAATGTATTGTCACCTGATGTTATGTAATGTTTAGCCGAACTTTGCTGGTAAAAATAGAAACCGGGCGGTATGCTATTCACACTATTGTTGCCAGCCAAGATGAACGCTTGAACTTCAGATAGGCCTGTGTGTTTGGACTTGAAACACCGAATTTTGGACCGTTTGGATTTTCACTGATCTTCAGGAAGGAACGCAAACACGTGGAATATCATGGAAGGAATTCAAACTTAAGTGTTATCCCGTCAGCCAAAATGAACACTTTGAACTTCAGGTATTTGGACTTTCAACACCGAATTCTGGACCATAGTTGTGTTTGGACTGTCTCACTGATCTTCAGGAAGGAATGCTACAAGCACGTGCTGGAATACACCGTGAAAGGAATTTACGCCAAATTGTTTTGTGCCAAAATGAACTCCAGATAAAGTGTTTTTCACATTGAACTGGCCAAAGGTACTTGGCTGACCTCTTGTCACTAAACTGTTATGGCATGATCACAAATAATAATGTTACACAACCCTCGGCAGCCAGTGTCATGGCTGAACAGCTGTGGCTGACACCATGAAAGAGCTATAATCTGTTTTCAAGTCAGTGTTGTGCAACACCACTACCTCTTGGTAAATGTGATCTGGTCACATTCCTGAGTTCAACTAAGTACCTTTGGCCAGTTCAATGTGAAAAACACTTTATGGTGAACGAATTTACATGAAGTGTTGTCAGCCAAAATTAGCACTTTGAACTTTAGATACCGGTGTATCCATGAACGGAGTCCATGCTGATATCATGAACGGAGTCCATGCTGATATCATGAACGGAGTCCATGCTGATATCATGAACGGAGTCCATGCTGATATCATGAACGGAGTCCATGCTGATATCATGAACGGAGTCCACACTGATATCATTAACGGAGTCCACACTGAAGTGTTGTCAGCGAAAATGAACACTATTGACTCCAGATATCGAGAAAAGGAATTCCCTCTAAAGTGTTGTTCGACAAAATAAACACTGTGGGCTTCAGGTATCGAGAAAAGGAATTCCCTCTAAAGTGTTGTTCGACAAAATAAACACTATGGGCTTCAGATATCGAGAAAAGGAATTCTCTCTTAAGTGTTGTTCGACAAAATAAACACTATGGGCTTCAGATATCGAGAAAAGGAATAGACAGGTTGCGAAAATAGCGTCCGCCATTTTTTTTGTGGAATTGGCCGAATTTTCGAACTTTTTCAAATATAGTTCGAATGTATTTTATTAGCTGCTTGCTTGCTAAAATATCTTTATGTAATTCTAGTGGCTTACTGTATGACCTCTCTTTTTTTGAACGCCTCTGACAGTGCAAAATCCCATTGAAAAACCCAAGCAATGTCAAAAAGTCCATAAAAAACATGGCGGCCGCTAATTTCGCAACTTGTCTATTCCCTCTAAAGTGTTGTTCGACAAAATAAACACTATGGGCTTCAGATATCGAGAAAAGGAATTCCCTCTAAAGTGTTGTTCGACAAAATAAACACTGTGGGCTTCAGATATCGAAAAAAGGAATTCCCTCTAAAGTGTTGTTCGACAAAATAAACACTATGGGCTTCAGATATCGAGAAAAGGAATTCCCTCTAAAGTGTTGTGAGCCAAAATCAACACTACGGACTCAAAATATCGTGACAGGAGTTTACACTAAAGTGCTGTTAGACAAAATAAACACTATGGATTCCAAGTATCGTGAAAGGATTACTCTCTAAAGTGTTTTCAGCTAAAATCAACTGGATGTACTTCGAATATCGTGCAAATAATTCACGGAGGCCGAAGATCGACATTACGAACTAGCAATGAAGGAGGACAAGATCAGGATTCGTTGACCACGAAGACGCCAGAAATCAAGTTGAGATGTGCTACATAATCCTGTAAGTACATTTTTCTTCCTTTCCTGGTTCCAATACACAGTTTGCGAAAGTAGCGGCCGCCATTTTTTTTGAAATTTAGCCGAATTTTCGAACTTTTTCAAATATATTTCAAATATACAATGTATTTTATTAGCTGCTTGCTTGCTAAAATATCTTTATGCAATTCTAGTGGCTTACTGTATGACCTTTCTTTTTTTGAACGCCTCTGACAGTGCAAAATCCCATTGAAAAACCCAAGCAACGGAAAAATCGTAAAAAAAGATGGCGGCCGCTAATTTCGCAAGCTGTCTATAGGTGTCACTAGTGGTTAAAACTAGAAATGAAACTGACATCCCGGTCCTGATCAATTTCCCACACAAAAGGCGTCCATTGTATAGGACCTGGTTTCGGTGTGCTGCCCTCTATCGTAGCTAGGATCCCCATTGTGAGCGCGGGATGTTTTTGTTACTGAATGACTGATGGGCGGTTGCCGTGTTTGGAAAGAGTTTTATGAGAATGGTATTGTTTATGTTTCTTTGCATGTCAGGGCCTAAAATTGGCGTTTTGCCCCACGTTTCACCTTTTCATTTTTTATCGATAACCCTATGAACTCCAGCTACTGTACATGTATCCTTAAAGGTGTTTAGAAGAAAGCGTCGTCAGCCCAAATTTTCCGATAATTTATCAAGAGCACTATGAACTCCAGGTATTTTGAAAGGTAGTTCACGTGAAAGAGTCGTCAGCCCACGTTTTACCTTTTTCAGTCATTATCAAGTTTTTATCTTTTCCAATTTTTACAAAGAGCACTATGAACTCCAGGTATCGTAAAAAGAGTTCACATGATAGAGCGTCGACAGCCAAAATGAACACTATGAACTTCACATTTTGTTAAAGAGTTCACATAAAATTTAAGGAGTTCACACAAAATGCGAACACTGCCTTTTACCATTGGTAACAGATTAGAAGTTTGGCAGATTAGAAGGTTTGGCATCGTCAGCCAAAATGAGCACTAGAACTTCGAATTTTGTTCAAGGACTTCACATAAAATTTAAAGGAGTTCACATAAAATGTGAACACTGCCTTTTACCATTGGAAGGTAACAGATTCACCAACAAACGACATTCAGTACATACATTTGAAGTAATTTACAACTCGATATAAACTTTAACAGTAAAAATTGTAATATGATTTCATGATGTAAATGTTATCATGACGTCTGGGTAAAACGTCAGCAAATGATGCGTACACGTCAGCGGAATTTGTGCACATCGTCATCACACATCGTGTGTCGGCCATTCCTTCTGTTTGTACACTTTCACGTTGGTTGAGGTAATGCTTCATATGTACAGACATTCACATACTAGGCAGCCTATGCTTGTTGCTCTGTGAGTCAGTTTTTGGCAACGAAAATAACGTCACCTTTCTCGTTACTCAAAGTTCGTAACTGTAGATTTAATGACGAACAGCATTTTCATCTGATACGAAATTATGTCACGTGATGTCTTCACGAGATCTCGCGCTGGTGTGATTTCTGACGTAATCCGGTGCCGCCATGTTAAGTCTATTCGAGATCTCGCAAATCTCGGCAGAGCCATCAGTTGGATTATCCATAAAAGATATTTACATACAGATGTGATAACAAACTGATCACGTGATGTCTACACGAGATCTCGCGTTACTTTGAATCCTGACGTGGCATGAGCCTCGATCTCGCTCATCTCCATGGCAACGCCTGTAAAGAAAACGAGGGGTCGCCTGACGAAGGCCCTTTGACCATCATTCTGAAAAACGTCTGCTTCTGAAAAGTCGTAGGTCTGCTTCTGGGCCTTTCGTCCAGATGTCGTTTTCGAGATTTTGTGCATCCTGCTCAGCTTGCAGCCTCCTTCACGTTTTCCTTCAACCAGTTTGCTATCGTATCGTAGTTATTTTTCATCCATTTTATATTGGCCCTGAAGAAGTAAAATCATTTCTGTAAGTAGCACAGCCACAGACCCCAGGACTGTAAAAGAAAAAACCTAGACCTACCCTTCATTCTTGTACCGGTAGTCCATTTTATGTCGTACGTTCACCTACCGCAGCAACCACTTGAACTTGAACCAGTCTCAAGCACGTACGTTCACCTACCGCAGCAACCACTCGAACTTGAACCAGTCTCAAGCATGTTTGTTACAGGCAATATTCTTTGTTGGTAGTCAACTTTGTTTTCTACTTACTTTAAAAGAGCAATAGCATTGTCAGCCTCGTTTTGAGCCTTGCCGTCAGGGGGCGTCTCTTTGAAAAGGTTATGAACCTGCAAGGAGACTTGATTTGACTAAATCTGCAACCATGTCACAATAAAGTGTTCTTTGGAAAGCACTCGCTCCAAACTTTCCAATGAATACCTATGTGATAGGATTCAAACTGTCGGTTTCAGGCTGGACTAGTTCCCGTTTTTGGCACGACCCTCCCGTGGCGCTCACTCCACAATGGACAGTAGCGCCGCTGGAGTGGAGCGGCAAATACGGGAACCCAGTATAGTTACAAGCTTCGTTACGATATCTTCACTTTTGAGTCTTTTCTCGAGTCTTGTACTAGAAAGTAGGGAGTTTTCGCAAAACCCCCGAAACGCCAACGCGAACGCCAAACCCATTGTTCGCTCCCACGAAGAGAGCGCCGAACAAAAGGATAGACGTTCGCGTTGGCGTTTCGGGGGCTTTGCGAAAACTCTGTAATGCCTGAGGAAAACCCCGGTTGGGGTCGAAAATTTGTAAGATTTTGGAAGTTGACTTCCTGTATACTATCATTTTGTGTGATTTGTCTCAATTTTTGTGCTTTCTCTTGCTTTGGATATCTTTCACTTATAACAAAATTGGCATTGGCAGGAATTAGGTTTTAAAGGAGAGAAGGAGGGAAATTTTTGAGTAATACTCAAAAATTTCCCCCCTTACGACAGTTTCTCGTCTTACCTGTTGTAGCTCGTACTCTGTGTTCAACTTTGAGGTACTGAAACCGATGACGCTTCTTAATACGAAGTTATCGTTGCTAAACCTGAAATAGGCATCAGCAGTTTTGATTTTCAGGGTAGGTTGCCCAAAATGAAGTGGGCCGAAAAAACTAGGACCTCAAAGTCCTCCACACGTCCGTGTGTTTTACGCTGCATTCTGTCGATTTCATAAAAACGAAGGTAAAATGATTGAAACCACCGTCAATAGGGAGGTTTAGAAATCAAACGATAAACGTAAACGTTAACGACAACGGTTTTTTGTACCGAAAATGCAATATCAAATCTGGTTATTGTGTAGTATGAAAAATAACGTTGTCGTAACGTTTACGTTTATCGTTTGATTTCTAAACATCCGTAATGATCCGTCACGTGGCGAACGACATCTGAATTTATTTCTCTGCCTTTGTCTTTTGTGCATTGCCCATTTATGTTGCTGCCTTCACCCCTCACCCCTGGGACTGATAGACCTTTCCAACAAAGATGGCTGTCTGACAGTTCTCACCATATGACGTCAGAAGCTTAATACCATTCAATGGCCCTGGCACGCTAAGCTGGTCAAGCGGGCCATGGACACAAAAGTTTAGGTAAAATAATTGTCTGAGAGGATGCATTTGGTAGTGTTATATCATGCTTGGACAATGAATGTCCGTGACGTCGTATGGGAGAACTAGTAGACGGCCATCTTTGTAAAGGTTCCATAGGCTCCAGAGATGGACAATTGGTGTCGTCGATGAAATACTGCCATATTCTCTTCTTAAGCCTGTCGTATACAAGTTCTTGTTCACATTGTGAAAAATTGCATTCTATTTGAAGAAAAAACCACAAAGGACCATGCTCATGCTTGTATTTACTGTACAGGTCAAAACATTCCGAAGCGAATGATCGTCAGCTGACGTGAACAACTCGTTTTGCTGAATGATGTACCGGTACCTACAGAGTCTACTTGACATGCAAATAGAACATTCTCTAGTAATCCAGGGCTATTCCAAACGTCGTAGACATTTTTGACAGGCAGATTGGCACGTTAGTGGGTGTGTCGAGCATGCAGAATTGGAAGAAAACTACCGGTATTTTATAGTTGTGGAAGTATTTGGAAAATCAGCTGATTCCTTATGCTAAAACACATCCAATGATTTAAAGCCACCCTGTATTCAAGTCAGAAAGTGCTTACGTTCGCCGACGTTTAGTGAAGTGTAAAATGTACTATGCTCTATCTGAATACATTTAGAGCTATGTCTGCAGTTTTTTCAGTGTCTGCTGAAAACTAGGTCTTTATTCTTTGAAGTACGTATCATGCAAGCATTTTGGGGATCTTCACGAGGCTATGAGACCTCTACCTGCATTCTTCTAACACTTTTTAAAAATACCGTAAAATTCAATACAGAGGGACTTTAATTGGAAAGCCAATTGTACTTGTAGTTTCCCTGCCATCCCTTGTCCAGCTACTCTGGTAATGGGCTCCTGCAGGTCTATCGTAAAGTAGCAACTTCACCCACGGTATCTCCCGTTTTGCAAAAGATACAGTGTTTTGTAGTAAACCATGCATTCATAAAAAGTGTAGTCCATGCTAGTGAGTGGACTGGTTCCCTGACGCACCGGAAGGGGAACCAGTCGCTAGAAGGAATTGGTGATAACATGCAGGACTATTCAGTGGTTCGTGATCATTGTAGAATAAATGAAGAGACCGGTCACGTCCTTCATTGCTGCAACGCCACTAGACTGGTTCCCGTCATTGCCGCTCCACTCACGCTGTGCTAGTCCATCCAATAATGAGCCCCACGGGAGTGGCGCGGGAAAAGACGGGAACCGGTCTACAACGCCTCAGGACGCCAAAGATTGCGACGACTGTCCTTTCTGACATGGTTCTCTGCAGGGCCAGATCCAGGGAGGCGCGTGGGATGTGTGCCCCCCCCCCCTAATTTTGGCAGACCAATGATTTTTCGTTCTTAGATGCCAGGAAAATGCATCTGACGCACAGAAAATTTCCAATTTTCCTGAGGGAGGGTCCCAGAACCCCTTTTCACCTTCATTCTCCCTCGCGCCTCTGGCGCTGGGGCACTGGTTCCGGCACACGGACACTGGCTCTCTTGAGCTACGCCCCCTTTTGGGCAGTCCTGGATCCGGCTCTGCTTTGTGACGTCATAGTACGTGAAAGCCGACACCGGTCTGATCATCATTCTACTAAAAAGATCTTGAACCAATACAAAATGCAGGACAAAGATATGGCATCGGCAAAAATCTAAGGTAAACACAACACAGCGTGCAGTGTTAATACCTCTCGTTCAACGCCTTCCACT
>NMRB01005680.1:7754-18726 GCA_002633025.1 Notospermus geniculatus
TCACGTGGTACTACACGTCATGCATGTTCTTGCTGGTATATGGAGAACAATATCATTTTGACCATAAGGTTTCAGATCTCAAGGATTAAGTTCCAGAACGCACATTTATCATGAACTTCTGTATACACAGTGCACAGCACTTCTCATTTTGAACAGAAAGCTGGCGACTCCTGTCCCCTAAATATGAACAAGAAGCTGAAGACCAACCTTGATAACAGTGTGAACCATTTTGGGAGTCGGAGTGCGACTTTTTATAATCTCTTCAGATTGTGCTTTGAATAGCTCTTGTTCCTCTATCTTTTTGTTTTCAGACAGCAGTTTTCTGAAAAGAAGGAGAAAATTAAGATGGTCTAGAAGTAACAGTCAGTGCTTAGTCATTCTACTACCGGTATCAAACTTCACATCTCATGGAGTACATACGTGGACAGCCCCAGTGTATTGTAATGGGGAACCGGCGTGCCCAAGAGGTGCTGGGGAACAACTCAGCTTTAACACAAAAGCGCAAGCACTACGACGTTGAAAACATCATTGACGTCGTGCATCGTTCGTGACGTTATGTGCGATGCGTCATTCACTGACGTTGCTCTTCAGTCTGTTGTTTACGCTAAAGTATTCAACTTTATTGATCAAATTAAACATGTTCCCGCTTGAATTTTCATTTGAAAACATTCAGATACATTGATTCAGTCC
Organism: Notospermus geniculatus; assembly: GCA_002633025.1. Classification (NCBI taxonomy): domain Eukaryota; kingdom Metazoa; phylum Nemertea; class Pilidiophora; order Heteronemertea; family Lineidae; genus Notospermus; species Notospermus geniculatus. The sequence goes on from NMRB01005680.1 coordinate 8,445, forward strand.
TATAGTACTTGATGATAAACGTGTAAAATTCCAAATTCAATGGACTACTTCAGGTATATTGGGGCTAGAAGTAGCGTATCGTTTCATAATTAAATGGCAAATAATGTTGGCTTGACTTTCAACATCATATTTTAACTGAGTTGTTCGTCAGCGCCACGTCACGGATTAGTTGCGCTGGTTCCTCATTGGAGTAAATCAAGAAATGATTAAACCCATCATACTTTGCTCTTTTTTTCAGCAAGGCTTGAGCAGTAGGGTAATCTCTCATTGCCTCTTCGAAGTCAGCTTTTGACAATGTGAACAAGTTGGAGAATCCTTTGGACCTCACATCAGCAGTACGTCGGTTTCCTCCCACCATTGAGAGTAAACTGAAAAGAATACGTAAGAACCATCTTGAAGCATCCTGATATTGAAAAGCGATCCATGATGTCAATTCTTGCTCTTGAGGAAGTCAAATTCTTGCACAAAACAAAGGAGCCTTGAAGGGACATTCAGAGGCACTTAGGCTGGCTGTCCATTCACGCGATTTTCGAGCGACGGACGCTCGAAAGCATTGTTTGTTTCCGCCGCGTTGGTTGTGGACAAAGGATGCGACATCGCGCGGCACGAAAATCGCGTGAATGAATTCTTAGCCTAATAGTCACTAAATTTAAAGCCAAGTTTGTATATAAAATCTTGCGATGGGTCCACGTTTCCCAAATCCCATGGTTACCCAAAGGCATCGGCTGGTCTCAGTCTGGGGAGGTGCACAATTTGGGAAGGTGGAACTCTTCCTGTTGACTTGGCAAAACATTTGGTGTAGGCCTATAATTTACCAACAGGAACATTCTGAACGTTTTTTCGCGGCAGGGGTTGAGCATCCCGTTACTTGGCTGTCATCGCACAGTAGGCCTACGCTGAAGAACAAAGATGCGGTTGGGAGGGTCTGGGAGGCCTCCCCAGAAAATATTTGGCATCTAGATCCTCCGAGACTTGATTTCAGAGCTATTCTTAACCAAAATTTACACAAATACAGGTTTGATTTTTTCTGCTTTCTCTTAGTGCTGCCGGGAGGTGCACATCCACCCAGTGCACCCCCCCCCCCCCCCCCCCCCCCCCCNCCTACGCCCATGTTACCTGATTTCTCCAAAGACACTTCCTTCATGTAATGTCGCATAGACAATATCACTGTTGAGACCTCCAACCACTTGTACCTGACCACTCATCACAATGTACATCTCGATCCCAACCTCACCCTGAAACAGATGAACCCAATTTTACCAGGGTCGTGTATATTGAGGACATAATGAGGAGGGCACCGTAGGCCTACTAGCACCACACGGCATTGCTGTGAGCATTGTGACCGAAATTTCTTTTTTCTAACGTTATTTCAGTTTACTTCTCTCATGAAAATAACCCGTTCGTTTTGGTCACATGACAGTAAAACTTACATCATCTTGTAGTAAATGATAATTTCTCTAATTTCATAATTGCTTTTTTCCTTAAAACGACAAAATGTGATACCAATAAATGCATACATTTTGTCTGATTATTCCTGTAGAAAAATGTACAGGTCACTATTTCATGACACAACGTCAACATCTAAAATCACATCAATTAGGTCACTTCGCTCGCAGCGCCGACATGTCACTCAGTCAGGATAAACAAAATATCGCCCTCCTCATTGGGAATGTCATTTGAACCAGTTATTAGTCAGCGACTCTTTAACTTTCTTAATGCCGACATAGCCTCTGGCTCGTGCAGAACTAAGCATTTGGCCAACGTTGAACAATACTGTCGTACTGACTGTGATTTCAGTTCTTGTTATGAACATTAGGTGTCTCTGGCATCGTCCTGGGTTTGCTTTCGGCACAATAGGGGACAAAATGGCTGGCACTGAAAGGCTTTCAGTCATCTACAATCAGTGATAGAATTCAGCAATATGTTTCGTTTGTTATTATGTCTACTTGTCTCGCAGTGGCGTCTGTTGATCTGGGACAATTTCCACTACGGTACACTCTAATGACAGTCTTCGTTTGTGCCTGCAACCATGCTGTGGCCTCTTCCTGATCTGGTAGTAGTTTGAGATCTACAGTGGAACCTACGCCTACAGTCTACACTACCCGCGAATGCACCTCTGGGAAGGTGTCTCCACTATTCGTGGTCATTCGCGGTACGCCCACCAACTCGTGGGCGGCGTGCTTGCTCGGTGATTTTTCAACATGTTGGAAACTGCTGCGAGTGCCCGCGAACACCCCGGTCATTTCTATTCGCCGTCATTCGCGATGCCTTGTCTCCACTTGGCCCGCAAACCACCGCTGATTCACCGCGAGTGATTCGCCGTGACTTGCGAGCCAAGTGGAGACAGGGCTTAAGGACACCTTCGGGACTGACAAATGCTGTCCTTATTTCAGAGGTGTCCTGAATAGAAATGACCAGTTTGGGACTGAACATTGGTGTCCTGATTAAAGAGGTTTCCTCCTGGCAGAGGTGTCCATTGAGGGAGTTTCCACTTGTATATAGTGCCATCAAGACAGGCATTGGATGAGGTCATGTAAAGGTCAAATACTTTGGCCTTTCAGGAGGAATCACTGAAGACAGGCTGATACATAAGAGACACACTCCGCATGAGCTACTGCAAAACTAATGTATTAGGCCAGCCCTGCATACCGCGATCTATAAATATACACAGTACTCCTCCAGGGTCTATATTCGCTGTCTGCAGTGAAGTACGTCTGACTGCGGACATGATTTTGCAGTAGCTCATGCGGAGTGTGTCCCTTATGAGTTCTTTCTTACAGGACATAATATTTTCTGAGATGGTCCCGCCCTTACCTTCCTACAAATATAATCCCCCGGTAGATACAACACAGGCTTCAGCTTGAGTATCAGGTCATACAGCAGGTTCTTGTCACAGTCTTGGAACAACATCACTTTGGAAAGAGTTCCAAAATGAACATTGATTGCAAGGTCTGTCTTCATTTTGTTGGGTAATGCTTCGATCAAACTGTTCTCATCTGAAATAAATTGTACCGTATATGAAATGAAATGGTCCATGGACCATGTGCTCACCGGGTTGGACATAATAGTCCAATGACAGAGGGAGGTACATATCAGTTATGAGCAATCTCGGTCAAGTCATTCCCAGGTAGGACTTTGATGATTTTTGGGTTATGCCACCTGGCGGCCCTACTTGATGTCCGATCGGGCCAGAACTTCACATGCACATAAAGGTCATCTGCAGGGGACAACATAGCACATTGGAGCGCTTTGGGTCAAGTCGTTCCTGAGTTACAGCACTTTGATGATTTTCGGGTTACGCCACCTGGCGGCCATATTGGATGTCCGATCGGGCCGAAACTTCACATGGACATAAAGGTCATCTGCAGGGGGCCACATAGCACATTGGAGCGCTTTGGGTTAAGGCGTTCCTGAGTTACAGCACTTTGATGATTTTTGGGTTACGCCACCTGGTGGCCATGTTTGAAGTCAAATCAGGCCAAAATTTGACATGCATGTAAAAGTCATCTAGATGGAGGTAAATATCAAGTTTGAGCACTCTGTGTCAAGCCGTTCCCGAGTAATAGCACTTACTTGATTTTCAGGTTACGCCACCTGGCAGCCACACCGGATGTCCAATCGGGCCGAAACTTGGTATTTTTTAAGGTACCCTTCCAATACATGTTTATGCAAAATATGAAGTCGCTCGGTGAAATAATGACAAACTGTGGCAGGTTCGTCACTTTTGTCGAACTTTCACCTGTGACCTTGAAAAGTAGGTCAAATCAAAAACCCGTTACAAATGTCATGTATCCTCATTAGATACACCTATGATAAAAATTTGGAGATGATCCAGTCATTAGTTCAGGAGTTATTGCACTTTTTGTGTTTTTGGTTTTGGCCACCTGGTGGCCAAGCCAACAATCGAATCGGACCGAAACTTGGTGTCATGGGTCATCTGACCTAGGGCTATGTATGTACCAAGTTTCAGATCAATAGCCCCAGCGGTTACGAAACGTGCCCTGCTAACGGAACACGAGGTACGAGAGAGGTACGAGAATCTAATTTTATGTAATGCTATGTTCCCACTATCACGAATCACACCACGACTGAATCATGGTCTTAATGGTGGAGTAATCGTAGAAAAGTTTTGGACGGTTCAAAATTTTGCTACGTTTCTGATCACTCGTTTTCTACGCTTACAATATAGATCGTTGAAGACAGGTGTATAAAGGTATAGAGTGATGCAAGCAACGGTTGAGTAGATGTAAAGTAATAATAAAGTTATTCTGTTTCATTTTCGACAAGGTAAATACGGTTTTCTGCAAATAATACCATTTTGAAAAAGAAGTTCTCATCACGTGATAGACTAGCCCGCCGACGATGACGTCAGGATTTCAAGATGGCGATTTATTATCGATGGCAGTGTTAAAATTTTCGTCCAATTATCAAAAGATTTCAACGCTGTCGTGGAGTATGACTTCAGAGAAGTAAACAAATATTCCACGTTCGTAACGGACAGCACGACAGTGGGAACTAAGCATTAGATAACACCAGAAGTGGATGTTAAGGAGCAGTGTCAACTGACCCAATGTTTTTTGTTGATCCCAGTTGTAGTTGAACCACATCCTAACACGACTCTGTAATTCCTTTGGAAGATTGAGTGACTGCATGTACCACAAAGTGATGTCCATGGTCTTACGATAGTTGGATTTCACAGCACCAGCAGCTTCGAATATATCCCGAATCTGAAACAAACCAAAAACCCATAACATATGTCATGTATCCTCGTTAGATGCACATACATGTATGATAAAAATTTGGAAATGATCCAGTCATTAGTTCACGAATTATTGCACTTTTTGTGTTTTCGGTTTTGGCCAACTGGTGGCCAAGCCAAGAATCGAATCGGACCGAAACTTGGTGTCATAGGTCATCTGACCTACACTAGGGGCATACATTATATGTACTAAGCTTCAGATGAGAAGCCCCAGTGGTTACAAAATGTGCCCTGCTAACGGGCTACGACAGACGACGGACACCACTATAAAGTTTTCTAAAGCTTGTGGAAAGAAAGTGGTTGGACTTAGAACAAAATGGTTTGTGGTATCAGAAACAACGAGCTATGATCTTTCTATTGAAATGTTCTTTGTTCCCATATCTCAAGTGATAAATTTTCTTGAGAAATTTGAAATTTGATAAAAATCGCTAAAATGCTGGCGCTGGCTAGTTACTTTTTTAAAAAATGCTGGCGGGGAATGTGTTAAAAAATAAAATGTTCAGTCTTGAAAATGGAATTTCCGGTGTTTTTTACATTGTCTCGTTAATTTCTTTCCGTCATGAAAGAGTAAAAGTCGGAGATGCGGACGCCGGTGCACATGGCCCGGCTTCTATGTAAGTCATTAAATTTTACATATTTGATACCATGAAAGTCCTCAAAAGGTCCATGAAATTTAACAGCTGTCTGCGGAAGGAACCCTGCTATAGCTCACAGGTGAGCTAAAAGTTATGATGATTAGAGTACTCACCTGTCCAATTAGCAATGCAAAAACGAAAACTCCAGACAGCCAATAAACTGTCATGAACATGTATTCCAGATCATTGGTTGGGATTGGGTTTTTACCAATAGAGGTGGCCGTTTTAGTGGCAATGTAGAAACATCTCACATAACTGCAAAAAGAAACAGTTCCCGGTAATATTTAGCATGTTTAGTTGATCATTCATGCCACTCTGAGATTTCAGGTATGAGCGTTCGTGCGGTGACAAAGGGAGCAAGTGCTAAAGCTACACGCGGCCCTTGCGTCTCACCATTTTTGACCCGTGTCTATACACCAGTGTCGTTTACAAAACGACACCAGCCTGAATATGCTTGCGTCTTGGTGTGCAGGTGAACTCACAAGGATATCGATTGATACGGTAAGATACGACTGAAGCTCTACGGAAAGAGCCGATAATGGCGTCATTTTAAAATCATGTGAGATTTGATTGGTTGACTGCCCCAAGATACGGCAGGAAGCGCCGGTGACCACCGCACACTGCTTACGATGGAATACGCCGGCAAATCCGACGCTGACAAATATCAAATCAGTCTGATTCCTGTGATCATGGCGCGCCACGGACCACCGGCAAAAAGTCGTTACAATATGGTTACAGCATTCTCCGCATGCCAACACTTACGGCACTGTGATTCGTGACGCCGGTCAAAAATCGCAAGGCGCAAGGGCAGTGATATTCTCATGATGATTCATGCCTTTGAGACAGCTTCTGATTTCCACAATTGATATGCGAATATGGAAATACAAAACTGGCATCACTGGAGAATCAGGCTGACTTACGCAGTTACTTTAAGGAATTTCTCCGGGCTGTAGGTCCATTTTGTGCTGAAGTTCTCGATGGATGATATCCAGAAATATCCACAGGCCTCAACGTGAATCAGGTAGATCATATAAGTCATTGTTTTCAAAATCCTACAAATATATCAAATAAATGATAATTATGCGAGGGTTCGTGGGTTCGATTCTGGTAGGAAGCAATGTCTTTCACCTTAGAAACCCGATTTCTATTTCATATTCTTTACTTTTATCTCCTTTATTTGTGACCCCTCGTATAACATAGGACTGTTTGGGTTCGGAGATTGTTTGGACTACTCGCAGGGTACTGATGGACGCCTCATTTAAACCTGGGCCATTGAACCATCTTTTTTTGAAGATGAGGATTTGGCCTAGTGGTTAAGGCGTGCTGCCCCTTAGTGCTGGCGATTGATGCCTAATGCGAGGGTTCGTGGGTTCGATTCTGGTAGGAAGTAATGTCTTTCACCTTAGAAACCCGATTTCTATTTCATATTCTTTAAATGAAATGATAAGCTGCCATTTTGGTTGATTGCACTAGTTGACCATTTCAAATTGTCCAATTCCTTCACAGTGGTGGATTCAATATCTTTCGGATGTCTCCCTTTAAATACCAACCTACCTTATTGCATGCCCAGACTTTGCGGCTTGGTCGAATCGTTCATAGAATTCCCAGAATGTTGGTATCTAAAAAAGAAATGATTGATTATACGGTAGAAACTAAAGCTGCTGCCCCTCGTGGGAATGTTTTTGAGTGAGTCGGCTCTCAGTGGGCAAACCGTTGTTGTTTCCTTCAACTTATGCCACCATCACACTGAGCTAGTTCTCAGTCAGTTCTTGAAAATGTTGCCGAACGGGCTCAAACTGTGTGCGAACGGAGTGGACATAGTGGCAAGTTTTTGCAGTCTTTTTACGAACTTCATGGACGGGCTTGCATGGGAAGGATGCTCAAGAACATCGAGACATTATTTGGCCAACGTTATGCGATCTAGCCCGTTTTACGATATTTTTAGGATGGGGCAGGACATTTTGAGAACTATACTTCAGAGTGACAGTGCATTGTACCTTTATACTGAAACCTGACACAAACATAGTTTTCGATGTTAAAGTAGGCTATGCGTCAATTCCCGCCTCACATGAGAAAATATCACATGGAGCACCCCTTGAGGTATTGGTGTACCAGCCATGAACTTGAGGCACCGTTCCAAGTTCAACAAATTGCATAAGCGATGGGATATCTTCCAGAATATCCTTGAACAAGGCACTTTACCAAAATACTCAGTCATCTCATAATAACTTATCTCATAATAACTTATTCTGATTTGCACAATTCCCAGTGACGACTACACGTATATACAGTTTAACAGAGAACTCCTGATAGAAACGCAATGGGATACCGGCAAACAAAAGGAGGTGCTGATCATCAACCAGGTTAAAATGCAAGTGCGGATGCCTTGCGATTGTTGAACATCATCAGGCGTCGTGCGACATCTGACGTTACAAAAAATTGCGTCATTCACAACCCATGACGTTGATCACTGGCCTGTTGTTTACGCTAAAATGGTCAACTTCATTGATTAAATTCATCATGTTCCCGCAGAATTTTTGCTCAAAAGCAATAAGATATATTTTAGCAGTTCTACACTAAATGGCAGAAAAGTAAAATTAGAAATTGAGTGCAATGTTTTAGTCATATTTGGCCTAGAAACAGGGCAGGCTGTTCAGAATTAATTGGAAAACAACGTTAGCCTCACTTTCAATGATGCAGTTCGGACCTGGTTGATAGTCAGCGCCACATCACGGATTAGTTTGGCCAATACCTCATTGGCAACGAATTGTCCAATTAGCAGGAGAAGGAGAAGGGACACTGGCCAGATCTGGTCATACTCACTTTGAATAGCCTTGGAATCCTGACGAGGGATGTATAATTAAGCGACGGGAGGAGGTAGAGGAGATCCAGCGGCATGAGGCTCAGCAGATCAACCTATCGAGAAAGACGTGAACACATTCTCAGAAGAAATGGTGTCTTACCGCAGGCTTAGTTGCGTTGCTTTATCGACAACAAACCAATTAGCTTGTTGTGTTAGTAACTATAAAAAGAAAATCTTCGTATATGATCTCGGAGGCATCTCATGCTGTTGCAGAAGTTGCATTACCTCTATAATAAGTGGCCCCAATCATGATGAAATGGTCCATGGACCATGTGCTCACCGGGTTGGACATAACAGTCTAATGACAGAGGGATGAGCAATCTGGGTAAAGTCATTCCCAAGTAGGTGCACTTTGGGTCACGTCGTTCCTGAGTTACAGCACTTTGACGATTTTCGGTTTACGCCATCTGGCGGCCATATTGGATGTCCGATTGCGCCAGAACTTCACATGCACATAAAGGTCATCTGCAGAGGGCCACATAGCACATTGGAGCGATTTGGGTCAAGTCGTCCCTGAGTTACAGCACTTTGATGATTTTCGGGTTACGCCACCTGGTGGCCATATTGGATGTTTGATCAGGCCGAAACTTCACATGCACATAAAGGTCATCTGCAGAGGGCCACATAGCAAATTGGAGCACTTTGGGTCAAGTCGTTGCTGAGTTACAGCACTTTGATGATTTTTGGGTTACGCCACCTGGTGGCCATCTTGGAAGTCAAATCAGTCCGAAATTCGACATGCATGTAAAGGTCATCTAGAGGGACGTAAATATCAAATTTGAGCACTCCACGTCAAGTCGTTCCTGAGTAATAGCAGTTACTTGATTTTCAGGTTACGCCACCTGGCGGCCATATTGGATGTCCAATCGGGCCGAAACTTGGTATTTTTAAAGGTACCCCTCCAATGCATGTTTATGCAAGATATGAAGTTGCTTGATGAAATAATGACAAACTGTGGCAGGTTCGTCACTTTTGTCGAACTTTGACCTCTGTGACCTTGAAAAGTAGGTCAAATCAAAAACCCGTTATATATGTTATGTATCCTTATTAGATACACCTATGATAAAAATTTGGAGACGATCTAGTCATTAGTTCAGGAGTTATTGCACTTTTTGTGTTTTTGGTTTCCGCCACCTGGTGGCCAAGCTAAGAGTCGAATCGGACCGAAACTTGGTGTCATGGGTCATCTGACCTAGGGGTATATATGTACCAAGTTTCAGATCAATAGCTCTGGCGGTTACGAAACGTGCCCTGCTAACGGAACACGACGACGACGACGACGACGACGACGGACGACGGACGACGACGGACGACGGACGCACAACCATTGTATAAGCTCACCACAGTGAGCTAAAAAGTACGAGGTGTCCGGAGTCCCATGTAGAAGACTATTACCTTCATCCGAAAGATTATCCAAAATAGAATCACAAAAATAGTGCCAATGGCACAGTGCCCGCTTGGTGAAGTGGGAATCATAGTACCTAAATCTTCAGGCCATATGTGTACATATTCAATATGAAAATATTCCTTCGAAAACTGAAGACGCTAGGAGTGCACAGAAAGGCAAAGCAAAAATATTGGCCCATTTTTCATTATTTGACCTATTTTCCCATCAAAATTAGGTTAAATCAAAAACCCGTTAGATATATGATGTAACACGACAAGATGTATCTATAGTAGTTCAAATTTGAGCATTCTAGCTCAAATCATTAGCGTAGAATAGCCATTTTTCATTTTTTCACAAAATGCCCCCTAGTGGCCACAGTAGGAATCGCCCAAAATCGAACTTAGCCATAATACACATATGCAATACGAAATTGATCCGTCAAAAACTGAAGACGCTAGAGTGCAGACATGGCAGACAAGGCAAAATGTTACCCACTCACGTACGCACGACAGACCACCACTAAGGCATCTAAGCACAGCATAAGCCCTTTTGGCCTTCGGCCAAGCGGGCTAAAAAGTACGAGGTGTCCCATGTAGAAGACTATTACCTTCATCAGATTATCCAAAATAGAAGCACAA
>NMRB01005681.1:3993-15546 GCA_002633025.1 Notospermus geniculatus
TACCTTCGGCGCCGGCCTGCAATGACCGCCTTCGGCAGCCCTGACCCCCTCTGCCAGAAATCTGTATCCGCGCCTTACTGTACGATGGTGATGAAAGGTTCATTTCACTCGATGCGGTCACCTTTTGCTTTGGTATGGCGGAATAATGGGTGGAGGCTTTTATGCGCAATAAATGGAGTTGGATCCCAGAACAAAACCCAGCCTGCCGGGGGATCACGAGAGTGTTCGCAAAACTCGTGAAATGCCAACGCGAAGCCACTCCTGTGCAATTCCACGGTCACGGACGTGACATGTTTTCACTTATTCAGTGTTGTTTCCGCTAATTTTGGAACCACAGAAAGATGTAATACCCTGCATCATGCTAGGCTTGTGTCCTTTCTTGCCCCTGGTATGAATTAAGTTCGTTGTGATTCATAATTATTGCACTATTTGCTAATTAGTTGCGTCACGGACGTGACATTGCACAGGTCACGTCCGTGACGCAACTAATTAGCAAACAGTGCACTTATTATGAATCACTACGAACTTAATTCATACCAGGGTATTACAACTTTCTGTGGTTCCAAAATTTGCGGAAACAGCACTGAATAAGTGAAAACATGTCAGTCCGTGACCGTGGAATTGCACAGGAGTGGCTTCGCGTTGGCATTTCACGAGTTTTGCGAACATGGAGAGAGCACCGCACAAAAGAAAAGACGCACGCGTACCACTTACTACGGAGGTGGGTTTTAAAATGGCTCTAAACGTCACCCAGCCTTGTTCTGGGGGACGTTTGGGGTCACCCAGTTTTGGCCTGGGTGACATTTAGGGTCACCCAGGACGACAATCACCCATTCGGCCCTACATTGCTGGTGTAAGTACATATTCTAAAGTGGCACACGCAAAATAATATCTTCTTGTGCTCACAGGATTTCGCTCTCATCGAACTGCGATCTTGCTTACTGGGCAAAAATTGTTACCGAGTTGGAAACAAAACTGGAGAATATTTGTAAAGACACAGGTGAGAATACACAATGCAGAGCCCGGGAGCTTCACCCGAGCAAAATCCTCCCCAAGGCCGAAAGCGCATGAGTTATAAATTCGAGTGTCCGACAAAAAAATCGGATCTGAAGTGGATCAGATCCATTTGTATGACACAAGGAAGTAGATATCCTATAGCCTACTTGCGCTATCAACAGACCACGGGATTTCATCCTGTATCTGTTAACACTTTCACCGCCAAAAACGGAAATTTCCGTTTTTTTGTGGCCCTGGTAAAAATAATAATAATGCGAGTTCTTATATAGCACATTTCCAGTTGTACTACTTACACTAACTTTTTAAATTTCAGCCAGAACAGGTACAGGAACTTCACCGCTCCCGTGTCGTCTAGATGGCTACATCAAGAACTTGTCACGTTTTGAGACTGGCTCCACGGGCAGGCCGTCTTTATGCGGGTAAAACGTTTTTCCTTTGAAAATGGAATTCTCCACTTGGTCATTGTGATGACTCATAGAGCAGAGGTGACACCTATAGAGGCTCATTTTTCCTCGAGAGATGCAGTTCACTAGCACGGCCAATCACACCTTGAATCGTCATAAATAATACAGGTGTAGGTGGCATCTGTGTAGGCTACGATAAGTCCAAACCCATATTTACGCGTCGATTTAGACTGGTCCCCTGTCGTACCGCTCCGTTCATCCACTACTACGACAGGCCGCGACGGCCATGTTTGCCTGAATTCTGACACACGTATGCAAATAAGCAATAAAGACTCGTAACGTTGTGGGAGTCTCTAAAAATAGATGATGACTCATGGCGCGACCGTTGATGACGTTTGGCTGACCAATCACATGCCGAGTTGGCGTTCAAGATGCCTGTCGTAGTAGTGAAGCGAGAACTACGACAGGGGACCAGTCTAGCGTCGATTGCTTCACCATGGAACCCCATTGGATGGTGCAATTTCATTAATATCAAGGAAAAAAGCAAGGAACTACCGATGCCGATGTCGATGAATGAAATGGCCTAGATCCACGGGTAGATGTTTTATACGCCCTTTCGTCAAATACTCTAAACTCCCACTTACCTGTCCCATTCCTCAACTCGAAAAAAATGACCAAATTCTAAGTTGAAGATATCGCACGCTGTCATTCTTTGCCAGGCTCGGGAGTGGGACAATAAGTGGACAGGACATTATTGTTTCTGCCCATACCCCCACCCCATTATCTTCAACTTTTAGTCATTTTTTCCGAGTTCAGGAATCATGGGACAGGTAAGTGGAGTTAAGGGTAGATTTGAAAATACTCAGGCCCGTAATCTGAAAGCCTCCCTAACTCTAAGGTCCACTTTAAGCTTTTGTATTATGCCCTGCAAACAATAGCTAAAGGTAAACCTTAGAGTTGAGGAAGCTTCTACAGGGCGGCCCAGAGAAAATGTCCCTCGAACAATAGCATTTCTATTGTTTCCCTATTGTTCGAGGGACACTTTCGCTGGCCCACCCTGTACAATACGGCCTTCAACTTCTCGCATCTACCCTGATATCAGCTTCGAACATGTTCTCAGTCAACAATTATAAACTTTCATCATACTGGTACTGTCGAATTATAAACTTTAGTGAAGTTTTAGTGGAGGGTCTTACGCCCCTGTGCATTAATTCGTGTAGCTTGATCACCGCTTACGATGGCCTCGACGAATGCCAGAAGAAGAACGCGGGGAGTATTGGAAGCCTCCAACGACTGATGTTGTCCGATTTTAGACATGTTCTACATGCCCATCATCATTGCGGACGTAAGTTACTGAATTATGTTCAACGGCCAGGGTTGTATATCGCTGACTATCTGCCCTTAGGTGTGTGTGTTTCAAAATTGGGTCACCCAATGGGGCAAAATTTAACTTTGAAATGATCACAAAGATTTGTGCCATTGATTTTCCAAAAATCAAATGTAGTATATTTGATAATTTTGGCCCTTATCTATTAGTTTCTCCATCTGGGATGTACAGTGTACACTCGTTTGAAGGAGGGTATCAAAAATATTGAGCTTACCAGCAAAATCTATCGTTCCGTCCGACACCAAAACTACTTTCTGCTGTCAGACTTTAAAGGGTTAATAAATCAATTCGTTTGCCGTGCCATGATTGATTTAGAGCTCCATGATACCTAGATCTGACATGAATATTGTAGAGTTTCAAGAAACAGCCTTTCACCAGTAGACAAAAGAATGGTGAAAATTTTCTGGTGTCGGACGGAACACTTTTTGAAACACACCCAGGCCTATAACCTGCGTATTCTAATAGTGCACAGATAGGCACAACGGCTTCCAAGTGAAACAAGTTGGCAGCATCTCGCCTCTATACCTGTGCGAGAACTTATTAAGAATGTCTTTACAGAATATTCAAAACAATACCTTTGTTAAGAGTGGTAGAGCAGATTAGGTTGCGGCAAGTCTCTCCCCAGTCAAACTGATCCAAATATCGTTTGTGTGTGCGGTGGTGGCGACGTGCTCGGCGATAAGCGATTCCTCTCGCCACAAACCATTTTGATATTGGCCGATCATCGCTGGCAAGAACATTCCACGGATCGCTGTCTGGTAGACACCTATACTTGGCGTCAACAGCCGATCTGCACAAGTCCACCATGTCCACGGGCATCATTCAGTTCTTGCTTTCTTGTAGATGGCTATTGCAATTTCTTCTTTACTCAACCATCTCCACCAACGTCTGGTAGCTGTGAATGGAAGATATGTCAACCTGGAAAAGCCCTGCCTAGTAAAATTCTCAATATCTGTGACCCGTCTGGTAAACTGACCTACGACGAACAAGTCAGTCCATATGTCGGCAAAGACCCTCGCAAAAGGATAGAATTTAACAAACAAAGTAAGTTGGTTTGTGTGAATAGTCGATATGACATTTTTTTTTATAAACTACGAAACGATGTAAAGGCAAGATACAGAATAGCACAAAATTGACACACAAAATGATAATAAGCAAGAATCCAGAATTCACAAATTTTCGACCCCAACCGGGGTCTTTTTCAAGTGGAACTTTACAATCTGAAACTCTACCTAGAAAAGACCATATAGAGTTTCAGATTGTAAAGTTCCACTTGAAAAAGACCCCGGTTGGGGTCGAAAATTTGTGATTTCTGGAGATTGACTTCTTGCTTATTATCAAACAATGTAAAGGGGTGCAGTTTTTTACTAGGAAATACGTAGGCAGTGAGCGCTGTTAAACAGACTAGCCTGATACCCGTGCCGTGCACATACTCACAGGATGCATGTGGGGAGAGAATGGCATAAGGGGTAAACAAATATAATGCCACCCACTTAAGGACCACCCACATGTCATTATCAACATTCCCTGTGAAAATGGTGTCATTTTGATCAGAAACCACGGAGGAGTTCGCGGTCGAACTTAAAGTGCCACCGTCAATTAGAGTATAGATTTTCTATTCGAATGATGAATGACTTTAATATTTCTTTTAGATGCTGGACTGTCAAATGGACGGCTCGGTTACTGGTTTTCTAGAATGCCACATCGACTAGCCTGCGCAGGTAAGTGAAACACAATGAACTTATGCAAGCCTATTCCTTCTTCTGATCAATAAAAGTTAATAGGTTGAGCTGCCCACATTAGTAACTGCTAAAGTTACAAGTAAATGTGGATTTGCCGTTGAATGGAAACACGCCGCATAATGAACGATTTCTTCAGGTTAGTGATAAAACCCGGAATGAAACGAAACGAAATGAAATCATCGAAATGAGACTCGCAAGGAATTTGAGAATTAACGTAGGCCTAATTAAGTGTTATTATGTTGGAGATGTACATGTATGTTTCCGCCTTGAGATTGACGTTTTTTCGACATACCACACAAAATCAAATTGAATTATTTTAAAATCAATCAGAATCATCATGTACGAAATTCCCTTCGGTGCTCCTCAAGTTACCGCCAGTTTTTGCTGTGCGTTTTTTTTCACTCATTCGGTTGGTGCATTAAAAGCAAGTGTCAATGTCGGAGCAGATTCTACGTTAACCACTTAAATATCGGTATTACAATAAGACAATAAAACGAAAATAAATTGACGCAAATCATGCCCATTTCGAGGATTTCATTCCGTTTCGTTTCGTTCCGGGTTTTATCACTAACCATTTCTTCAAGAAGTCGGAGCTTGGCAGGGGCACGTCTGGCAGCGATGAATGTACATGGAATGTGGAGGTTGACTGGCGTCATTTTCACAACAAATTTGCAACATTCAGACTTACAATACCACGTTGTGGACAAATGTTGTCCAGTGTACATGGAAAATATCATGTTGCGCTGGTGTGTTGTTGTTTATCTTGGAGATCTCTTCGATAAATATTGCCTGTGGTAAACGACACGCATCGGAAACTGAGATGGGGTGTCACTTTGCAGTTGGAAAATTTCCATCCCGCACACAGTGCACATACTGCAACTAAAAGCTTCACTCAGTGTATTGAATTTTACGATATTTTCAAAGTGTTGGGAGAGTGCAGGTGTGTCTCATAGTCCCCAAAATACTTGCCTGATACGTACTTCAAAGAATCAAGCCCTAATTTTCAGCACACATTGAAAAAACTGCAGGCAGAGCCCTAATGTATTCAGATAGACCATAGTACATTTTACACTACGCTAACGTCGGAGGACGTAAGCACTTTCTGAATTCAATACAGTCAGGCTTTAAATGCTTTTTTTTGCTTTCCAGATATACAGGCACCACGATTTACATTCTGTCCGAATTCGATTAGCAACGTGTCTGGCACAGTCCTTTCCACTATAGACAACATAGTGAAAGGCGTAAACGACAACGTTGATTCTAACCCAATTATACGGGTATTGGTAACATCGCCTGACATTCCAAAATTCCGGCACAGGTATCTCAGTCCTACCGATCTGAAGACTGAAGACATAAATGGAGTAAGTGTGCATTGTATGGACCGCACGGTCAAACGTGTCTGACGTGTGTATCTCTGGAGATCTTGTTCCCCTCAGAAGGGAAAAAACAAAACGAGTTGAAAAAAATATTCAGTCTGTCGAGATATATGATATAAAAGCAGAGGTTTTCCTCCAGACTTTTTGCAGATTTTCGACCCCAACCGGGGTCTTCTTCAGGCAGGCACTTTCTTGCAAAATACTACAGAAAAGACTGAGCTGAATCCCAAAAAAGGAACAAAGGAGAAGAAAAAAAGCACAAAATAAGAACAAAAAAGGAACATTTTGGGGATTCAGCTCAGTTTTTCTGTAGTATTTTGCAAGAAAGTGCCTGCCTGACAAAGACCCCGGTTGGGGTCGAAAATTTGCAAAAATTCTGGAGGGCGTATCATATTTTGTGTGTCGCCTTTGTGCTATATTTTTGGACAGTCCGTCGAGTATAAAATAATTTTAATTTAATCATTCAAAACTGTAATCGATGCTGGGGATGACATATTTGTTTTTACTTCGTTGCAGGCGTATCTGACATTTGTGGCCTCTGATCAAGACGGGAACATTGCTCTTTGTTCTGCGAGAGGTAGGCCTACTACATCAACTCTTTTCGATTTCACATAACACCTTTGGTTGGAAACGAATCACTCGTATTGTTTGAGCACCTTGCTGATATACCGCGTAGGGGTTTAGCTCACGTGGGGTGACCTTATGCGATGCCGATCTGACCGTCGTCGTCGTCGTAAACAACGGGAGACTCTACTGCCGTTAGAGGTCGCCTGTTAACGATCCTAGAGTGTCACAAAATTTGACGTCATAGACGTAAGCCATGACGTCATAGACGTAAGCCAATATGGCCGTAAAGCAGCCATCTTGAAAACTGGGCTTCGGGCCATGTCGCATGAACACTACGAGAACAAAAGTTACAATGGTCACCAGGATTTCCTCATTATAATATGCATTTTAGGACCACAATGGGGTAGGTCTAGGCCTTTGAATGAAGTAAACTACCGGGGCCTGGTGGTATTGTTCAATGATCCAGGGACTTCCATGAATAGGGTTATGGACCTTGAAATAATTCATTCTTAAGGACCTTGGCCTGCAACAATAGTAACCGCTTTTCAAAAACTAGAGTGAATGTTTCAAGTGTGGTTAATGTCCTAGGAGGAACACCATGAAAACTTATTGAAACAGACATCCCTTATTTCATGAGCTTGATCATTGAACCACTGTGCACAACAATGCTAAAAGGTGTGCTCATTTTCTGATAGGCATATGCTTCACTTGTTATTGTAAACTGGGGTTCAGTCCTAGGCCACTCTCCTTTTGTGGGCCCCATAAATCTGGACTTAGAAAATTCTAACAACCACCAGTAAATCAGGTACTCATTGTATAACATTCGTTCATAGGTCCTTCAAAAATGTCCTGTGCAAAGAAGTACATCAGGTTATCAGTCGAGAAGAAAGGTGACAAATTTGAGGTAAAAACACCGACGGAAAAACTTGTCTCCAGTTCACTAGGAGAGCGCTATAAGATGCCTGATCAATCTGGTGGTATCTCTCCCGGAGTTCTAACTGTTGTCGGCGAGGATTTTGCCGGCAACAAGAAGACATGTCTGGTGAAGTACTCATTCAGAAGTAAGTAATAATGTGCCTCAGGGGCCAGACCCCAAAATATGTCTGTTTGCTGTAACCCTACCCTGCCCTAACTGCTTGGGTAGGTAGGTAGGCATATGTGACCCGTCACAGCAAAGCCAGGCGCATGTCGGTCGTTGGCAGGTTGAGACCAAATGTTTGTCAGTTTCACTATTGTCTGTCTATTGTGAAATCTGAAATAGTCTATTTCTTTTCATTCTCTCCCGGTGTTATCTTAGTTCGTTAAAGGGATACTCCACTCATTGTGTAAAATTTTGAATTTTTGAAATATCATTAATACATTCAAATTCATTGATATCTGCGTGCAACATGTCAGATTTTTTAAAAATCAGCAACTCATCATTTTAATTTTAATTGAATCCCAAGGGGACTATAGCACAGCACACATGATGTCATGTGTGCTCAATGCATATTTATGAAGGAACAACCAATAGGCCTAGGCAGTCACAGTATTAGCTCATTCTCTACAAAGGTCATCAGCCTATTCACACTTGTGACATAACAATTCATGGTATTAGTCTCTATGGATTGATAAAACTTCAAAAGCTTACAATGAGTGGAGTCTCTCTTTAAGGCTCAACCATCTGAGCGACATGCGGCTAGTTTTGCTGTGACGGGTCACATATATATATTTTTTTAGTTAGAGGTGGAAAAAAATGACCAATTTCCACAAAATAAAATAAAAATATAGTAATATTTAAAAACAATGTCTTTTGGGGTTTATGACGCATTGGCATTCAGACCAAAGGCATTTTTGTAGTGTAAAAAGTTTGAGGTCGGCATATTTCGTCATAGCGGGGCGGCAAATCGGATCCTTCGGGGCATAAAAAAACATATTGGGTCGGTACCATTTACCATGTTTACGTAGGGTCGCTCGCGTTACGGCAAACAGACATATATTTGGGTCTGGCCAGTCAGTATTTAATGCGGCGTTGATATTTCATTAGATAGGCCTATGGTACACGTGACTGGTAAAGTTGTAAATGAGATTTGGCTGGTACCCTCAATGGTTTAGAGTCATTATAGTTGCGCTTCCACTACAAAAAAAGCCGGTATTTGTCCGCTCTTATTCTGCTTCCATTACAGAATAGCCGTGTTTAATAAGACCGGTTCTATTAAGTGCGGATCTATTTAGTTCGGATAGCATAGCCGATCATACTCCGAATCTAGATGCGGATAAGTTTTATAGTGGAATGGCAATAACACCGGATCTATTTGTAGTATTATGCTCGGCTACAGGTGGCTCCACGGTCGCTTGCGACTGTGCATGACCTATCCAAACTAAATAGATCCGCACTTAATAGAACCGGACTTATTAAACCCGGCAATTCTGTAATGGAAGCAGAACAAGAGCGGCTTTTTTTGTAGTGGAAGCGCAACTAATGAAATGCTCCATTTCAGTAAAGGAGATATTTCGTGCCTTTCTTAATTGATCACCATGGCCGTAGCTAGCGTCGGGCCCCTGATCATGAACGAAAAACGTGTTTCCCATGCAGGTGTCGTTCAAAAAATGGTAAAAAGTGCAGTTTTCAACCAATCAGGATCCGAGTAAAATCAATTATCAGCCGGGTTTTTCTCGTTTCATCCGCATAAATATTAGTGAGGTTTCACAAGTCTGATGACAAAACACGAAGTACGAAAAACGAAATTGGACTTCGCTTCCATGACGTAATGTATGTCAGGAGATGGTTGGTACCACAAATATCACCTGCTACAAGAGCGTCTTTTAGCGTATGACGTTAGCATGGTTAGACCGATAGATTTACGATGTAAATTAAACTTTGAAATTTATCCTTCGTTTCCATTTCCTAGACACGAAGTGTAAATTTAAAAATTCAAGATGTACCATAACTCTCTCGGTCTCACATGATATAATGCTAAAAGACGCACTGGCAGCAGGGACATTTGTAGTAGCAATCATCATCTCCATAAATACATTACGTCTTGGAAATGAAGTTTGAATTTTTTATTTCGTACTTCATGTTTCGTCAGAGTTGCGAAACCTCGGCTATTATACTTCTCTGTGCATTGTCCAAGCAGCAATGCCTAGATCTACATTAATTTTCTTCATACAATTCAGCAAGGTACTGTGTGAAATCGATGCTAAACATACCGAAAGGCGCATCATTGAAAATAGACTTCAAGAGAATAAGTGATGGATATGCCACGGCGGATGTGAGATGTACCAAGGCGGGATACCTACCCAACCACAAAACACTCACTTGCAAAGGTGGAGTGTGGTTCCCTTCAAGCGCAGTGCCAGATTGCTCTAAAAGTATGTATGATTTGTGTCATAACAGACTGAATGACGCATGATGAAATATGCAGTCCTACGAAAGCTCAGAATGCTCATTCAAAATTCAACACTGAATTCTGAATTTTTAAGTGGCAATTTTCTCACTTCCAAATTCAATATTGAATTTTGAAGCGGCAGTTTTCTCACTTCAGAATTCAATTTTGAATTTTGAAGTGGCAATTTTCTCACTTCAGAATTCAATGTTGAATTTTGAAGTGGCAATTTTCTCACTTCAGAATTCAATGTTGAATTTTGAAGTGGCAATTTTCTCACTTCCAAATTCAATATTGAATTTTGAAGCGGCAGTTTTCTCACTTTAGAATTCAATGTTGAATTTTGTATTTTGAAGTGGCAATTTTCTCACTTCAGAATTCAATGTTGAATTTTGAATTTTGAAGTGGCAATTTTCTCACTTCAGAATTCAATATTGAATTTTGAAGTGGCAATTTTCTCACTTCAAAATTCAATAATGAATTTTGAATTTTGAATGAGCATTCTGGGCTTTCGTACACTCCTGATTGCGGTGTTCTGCTGTCGAGTCCATCGTAGGCAGAGACCAGCATTTGAATCTAGTGTGTCAGATCACTGATTCCAGGAGGATATAGAAAAACGGCCTCGTTAGTGGTGCTCTCTCACACACTGACACTGAAAACGACCAATTTTCTATGTCTGAATATCAGTGTTTTGCTCTAAGCTCCCCTAAATTTCACTTTTAATTTCACAAAGTACTCAATGACGTGCTACTTTTTCTTTAAAGCTTTTGACCCATTGGAAGTCAACTTCCAGCTTTTCATTACTGCTCGCATTCAAGGGAAAGTACTTTCGGTGAATGAAACTGACGAATGTCTAATGGCCTATTTTGAAAAAAATATCATCTTCACGAAGACCTGGTTGTCGCAATCATGTAAGGGAATCATAAAACGGCCTAATTACAACTCGAAACGTGGCAATCAAGAGGTAAGCCGGGGTAGGCCTACAGGTCAACTCAAATCAATCCACGCTGTGACAAATTTTCAGCTTGGTCCATCGATAGTTCTACTGATTACGTTGGGGCAAAATCTATTTTTGGTTGGGCCCAATTTAACCCAGGCATAATGACTGAGTAGGCATATGCCTCCTGTTTGTAGACTCGGGATGCAGTCGGCTACACTCCACTCAACCGACTGGTAAAGCAATAGGCACAATCAGCGGCTAGCGTACCGACGACCACAACGGATTTGAGTGAGTTCAGCCAATCAGAAACCGCGTCTTGAACGGCCGTCGGCTGTTCGTTGGAAGATCCCAAATCAGTTGATTACACCCGAACTTGCTTCGAGGTCAAGGACGGTATCCTGGTACCTAAGTTCGATTCTGTGTGCGATACTAGAGTTGAGTAAGCAGTACTTACGGATTAATCAGTATACTGCTAGTGAGGTCGAAAAGTTTCTAGACGGGCGAGGATCTGGTAAATTACATCATCCACAGTCACAGACGTAACAATCAATCAAAAGTGTGCGAGATTTTCCGAACTGGCCCAGGCCTAGATTGCTTTCAGGCAGTTTCGTTCGCCGAGATGTCCGTTGTGGTCGTCGGTACGCTAGCCGCGGATTTGGCCTCTTGCTTTCCCAGTCGGTTGTGGAGTGTAGTCGGCGGCCGGAGCGACACACCCACTGGGTCCCGAGTCTACCTGTGTGCCAGTGCCCGCT